>JADRCH010007930.1:816428-877847 GCA_019843965.1 Rhynchomys soricoides
CTTTCTTTCTTTCTTTCTTTCTTTCTTTCTTTCTTTCTTTCTTTCTTTCTTTCTTTCTTTTTCTTGTTTTACTTTTTCTCCAATACCTAGCTGCTTTTACAGCATTTGGCAGTAAAACTTGAAATCAGAGATAGGAATACCTCTGGCAGGTCTTTTGTTGTTGGGATTGTCTTAGATTTCTTGCCTTTTTCTGTTTCCATATGAACCTGAAAAATGTTCATAGATTTTTAATTTTCTTTTCTTTTTTTTTGTACCATGGGCAATTTTCCTATACTAACTCTATCAATCCTTGAGTATGGGAAATTTTCTTGTCTTCTGATATCTTCTTCAGTTTCTTTTTTTATCATATAGATATTTTACTTGCTTGGTTATAACAAGTTAGCCCAAGGTATTTTATATTATTTGAAGCTATTATCAATGATGTTATTTTCCTGATTTTTTTCTTGTCTTTTTGTTTATAGGAATGCTTCCAGTATCATGAGTTAATTTTGTATTCAGCTATTTTGCCAAAAGTATCAGATGTAGAAGATTCCTGATGGAATTTTTAAGATCATTTATGTTTATTGTTATATCATCTTCAAATAAAGCTACTTTGACTTCTTCCTTTCCAATTTGTATCACCTTTTATCGTCTTATTCTTCTAACAAAGACTTGAAGTACTATAGTGAGGAGGTATGGAGAAGTGGATAATCTTTTCTTGTTTCTCATTTAGTGGAATTTCTTTGAGTTTTACTCCATTTAAGCTGATGTTGGCTATTAGCTTGTTTTTAACTGCCTTTATTATGTTGACATATGTCCCTTTTATCCTTAATTTCTCTCCAGCACTTTTATCAGGAAGTGATGTTGGGTTTTGCCAAAAGCCTTTTCTGCATCTAATGAGATGATCTTTTTTTTTTTTTTTTTTAACTTTCAGTTCATTTATATGGTCGATTACATTTATCATTTGACATATGTTAAACTGTCTCTGCATCACAGAGATGATTTCTATTTGATCATATTTGATGATTTTTTTGATGTGTTCTTGAATTCCGTTAGCAAGAGTTTTATTGAGTAGATTTGTATCTATGTTCATAAAGGACAATGGTTTATAAAATTGGGGGGTGGGAGGTTAGGTCTTTATGTGTTTTGTACTCCATGGTAATTTTGGTCTCCTAAAACAAATTGAGCAATATGCAATATTTTTCCTGTTTCTATTTTGAGGAATGATTTAAGGTTTGGCATTAACTCTTTTCAGTAAGTTTGGTAGAATTCTATGCTAAAGACATCTGGCCTCATTTTATTTATTTTTTTATTTTATTTTATTTTATATTTGTCGGGGGGAGAGACTTAGTGACTGCTTCTATTCCCCAGGACTGTAGATTTGCTTAAATTGCTTCTCTGGATTTGATTTAACTTTGGTAAGTGTTATGTATGGAGAAAAAGTAGCTATTTCTTTTTGCTTTCCAAATACAGTGGAGTGCAGTTTTTTAAAAGTGTGTTCTTCTTCTTATTATTATCTGGGCTTCCTTAGTGTCTGTAGTTATATGCCATTATTTATTTATTTTGATAATTTTGATACTCTCTCTCTCAACCCTTTAGTTATTTTGGATAAGGGTTTGTCAATCTTATTTATTATCTTGAAGAACTAATTCTTTGTTTCATTGATTATTTGAGGAGGAGTGGGGGTTATTGGTATTTGTTGTTGATCATGTGTTTTATTGATTTCAGTCTTCAGTTTGACTATTTATTACCATCTATTCCTTTTGGGTCTCTTTATTTCCTTTTCTTTTGTATTTTACTTTCTTCATTTTCTTTAGAACTTTCATCTGTGCTGTTAATTTACCAACATGATATATATATATATATATATATATATATATATATATATATATATATAATTTAGTGTAGGCATTTAGTGCTATGCTCTTGCCTCTTAAAACCACCTTCATTGTGACCCTTACATTTGGATATTATGTATACTCATTTCAATTTAATTCTATAGTGTTTTTAATTTCTTTCTTAATTCTGTCATGCCCTATCATTTTTATTTAGTAGTGACTTGCTCAGTTTGTAAGATCCATTAGTTTGTAAGATTTCTGTTGTTGCAGTCCAGCATTTAACCATGAAGATCAGATAGAAAGTAAGGAATTATTTCAATTTTCTTGTATCTGTTGAAACCTGCTCTGTGTCTGATTATTTGGCCAATTTTGGGGAAATTTTCATTGTGCACATATGAGAAGATTTATGCTTTTGTAGTTGGTGAATAGTTCTGTATTTATATATTAAGTCCATTTGGCTTATTACTTCAGCTAGCTCCAGAAATTATCTGTTTAAGTTTTGTTTGAATGACCTATCTGTTGGCAAGAACAGCCATGTGCAAGAATGGAATATTAAAATCTCCCACTATTAGTGTGTGCTTTAGTCAGTGTTCTATTGCTGTGAAGAGAGACCATGACCAAGGCAACTCTTTTAAAAGCTAACATTTAATTGGGGATTGCTTATAGTTTCAGTGGTTGAGTCCATTATCAGCATTCTGGAAAGCATGGGGGCATAGTCAGACATGGTACTGGAGGAGCTAAGAGTTCTATATCTGAATCTGCAGGTGGTGGGAAGAAAGAGGTACTGGTTCTGGTTTGAACATTTGAAACCCCTAAGCCCATACCAAGTGACACACATCCTTCAACATGATCACACCTCATTTTGCATCCATTCTAATCATCAATGGGTATCGAGACCATTGTTGTTCTGAGTTATCATTGAGAAATGTTTGGTTTTCATTATTTTGTTATTGTGATATGTTTGTTTTCCACCTTTTTGATTTGCTGGTCTGGAATTCTATATTACCTATGACTTTTTGATGAACCTCTTTAGGCTAGAAGTTTCCCGCCAGTGCCTTCTGAAGGGTTGGATTAGAAGATAGAGAGAAAGAGGTATGGGTACAGATATGTAGCTAACCTTCCTGTTTCCATGGACAGAGAGCTATTTGTAACGTTAAAAAAAAATTAACCTGATCTTTAAAATTAGATTCATTCATTTATAACTTATATGCCTACTAGCATGTATATTTACCGTGTGCTTGCTTGTTGACCTCAGAGATAAGAAGAGTGTTTTAGATCCTTTAGAACCCAAGGATGAATGATCATGAGCCACCATGTGGGTGCTCTTTCCTCTGCAAGAACAATATTTTATCTTAACCACAGAACTATCTCTCCAGCCCATTATTTAGAGTGACTTCAGGAGGAGATGGAGTTGTATGTAGTTCAGCTGTTCTCTTTTTCCTTTCTTTTAATTTTTAATGTGCTCCTATGTATCTAAGCCTGGATAAATGTGTAATCTTCCTGCCTTCATCTCTCAAGGATTGGGATTGCAGAAATATATACATCCAACCTTCTCAATCACCTTCAACTGAATTTTCTTGCTGTGATGTTTTTCCCGTGTTTTACATGCCAACTGTCTGCTCCTCACCCTCCATCTCCAGCAGCTTCAAAATAACCATGTTCTGTCTTATTGAAAAACTGTTTTCAGAATTCTGTAACTATTCAAAATCTTCCAAAGAATCCAAATGCACTTATGAAAGGTCAATGGGCTTTTCCCTTCAAAAGCAAAACCAAAAAATAAAAATGTCATCTCAGAATCCAAAATAACACATTTCTGAGGAGACATAAATCTTTACGATGTTAACCTGTTCTTTAACAAAAGAGAAATGAGAGAGTAACAGTTGCCCCACAACGGGCTTTTATACCAAGATGAGGTAACCCATAAGAACACTACACCAAAGGTTACATCTTACTTGCCTGTTGAGGACATTTTCTTTAAGTAAACACTATCTCTAATGTGACTTGCATATATGTAACTAAACAGAAACAAAACAAAACAAACCCTATGTACAAACAAACTTGGATGTATCTTTTGGACTTCTACTAGAAAATCACAGCAGAATACATATCTTCTCTCTATGTATTCAGGTCATCAGCTACACTTGTAGCACAGTATTACTTTGAGTCATTTTTCTAATTTTTTTATATAGTGCAAGGAGATGAAGGTTTTGCTTGTGCCAGTTTGACTCTGTCATCCCAGCAACAGTAATGCAGTGCTCTATTTGCCTGGAGAGAGAATAATGACTCAATATTACCTTGTTAAAGTCCTAGTTAAATAATTAACTTAAATTATTTTGAAAACTATCAGATTCCCTAACACAATTCAAGTTCTGATGTAAAGAAGAGAAGCTGGCCAAGTTGCACATGCCCATGATCATAATATATTAGAGGCAGGAAGATTCAAACCTTGAGGTCAGTGTGTGATATAGCAAGACCTTGTTAAAAAATTAATAAGAACTGACTGATGAAAAATTGTAAGTTGGACAAAGACTTACCTTTTCTGTATCTTGCATGACAAACTCCAAAGTACTAATAATACTATGATTTATCTATATGTTATTAGAGTTAATGGATATATTGTTAAGAAAAGCTCAAGATTAACAAGATTTGCTACTAGTATTAATGCCAGAATGTCACAACCTCCTGGATTTTACATGGGTTCTGGAGATCCAAACTCCAATGAATATCTGGCAAGCTTTTTACCATGATGCCATCTCCCAGTCCCTTTCTTGTTTGTTCTGTTTTGGGAGGGAGATTTAGTATAGTACTATCTTTTTCATCCTGTTTTTACTTTTTGAAGAATTTGTATTTAAATTTTGGAAAATAACTGTTTTACTTTAGTCCTTTTTAATCGAGAAATTACAAGACAGTGTTATATTTATTTTCTTTCTAAAATCCTGTCCATAAAATTCATAAACCCATTGAAATGTGTTTAATAAAAATACTAGGAGAATTTTTGTTGCAGTATTTTGCTTCTGCTTTAGTGCCTAGGACATAGTTCCTTTGTAGAGAACAGTACTAAGAAAATCTTTCTTGCTAATATTTAATTGTGGTTCCTTTACACATGGCTTCTACATTCCCAGGAGTTTTCTGAGTAATCTGCCTTCAGATCTTAATAGGTGAATCTTGATTAGCCTTTGAAAAGGATTTTTTTATAATAAAGACCAAGACTAGTTACATCCATGGAGGGGGCAGTAGATGAAAGTGGAGTTAATGATTGATCATGTCTAACTAACAAAGGCTTCATAAAATTGTCTGCACTGTGGGCTCTAGGGAGCATCACAAAGTATGTGTTGAGTACATACTAAGACTACAATTGAGACTTTTCTGAAATGTGCCACCTTTCACCTGACATTTTACTTGCTTTGTTATAACTAATTTTAATCATCAAGTAAATATGAGTAATGGGTTTTTTTTTTGAGTTATGTAAATTGTTTAAGAATATTTAGTGAAGGCAAGATAATGGGATTATGGGATCCCAGAAGTGTATATGATAACCTTGAACTTGGTATTAGAATTTTAAAGTAGTTTTATGTAACTGAGCCCCCTGAGACATCAAAACATCCTTAGGTAGGTGGTGTTAGAATTGACCTGAATTATAGAACACCCATCTACTATCATCTCAGTATTACTTATTGGATGGGACAACTGTTTAGACATCTGTTGTGAGAAATGTATAATATGTAACTATGGAAAAAGTATAGAAAATATAATTAAATAATCAATAATGGGCCAGATAGGATGCTCAATGATTAAGAGCAATTGTTGTTCTTTCAGTGGACCTGGATTCAGTTTCTACTCTCTACATGTTGGCACACAACCATTTGTAACTAAAAATCTAGGGGCTCTTATACCTCTTCTGAACTCCACAGGAGTTAGACACACAAATAGTACACATAATCACAAGTAGGCAAATGTTTATATGCATGAAATAAAAATAAATCTAAAAGAATGTTTAACAATATTAAATAAAAACAAAGAAGATTTTTACAGATGAAACTCTCGCTTCTATTAGTTGATTTCTTCAGACTAGATGACACACAATTTCTAATTTCTCTCTAGCATCATAGTGTTTTTTTTTAATAGAAAAGCAGATCAAAGTTATTCTGTTTGATGATTTTGTATGATTCACTTTGAATGCTATTGCTTCCAATCCAATTAGATGACATAGTAAGTCATTTTAGTTTTAAGATTTCTTAAAACCGTATTAAACACAAAATTGTTCTCTCTTATATTTGGTTTGCAATGTGATGAGGAGTACAATTTTGACAAATTTATATAAGTCAGATTTTTCTTCCTTTTATAAGAAAGACATGTGTTATAGAATTTGGGTAATTATAAACTGTGAGAAACATCAAACATTGAACTGTGGTTTAGAGCTATGCAGATCAGTGCAAGACTTGTACACAAAAAAACATCAAAGCATATACTTTGGTTTTAGGAATTTTGGCTTATAGTATTATATAAATGTGAAAATATATCTATAATATTTCAAGACTAAGGAGCAGTTTGGAAGCTGAAACATCAGCTTTCAAAAATGATTACATAATATGACTATTTACTATATAATATTCAAACAATTTAAACTATATACACACATACACACACACACAAACAGAGAGAGAGAGAGAAGAGCAAGCATAGTTAAAAGTATGAAAGATATGAAAAACGTGATTATATTATCAGCACGATAGTTTTTTAGTTGCTATTTCTCATTCTAAAATTCCTAGTTCAGTAAATAAGCAGTAATTTTCGGATAATGTGAGTGCCTTTGCAGCATGACTCTTTTCTGTATTTGATGCTATTGAAATCTAGAACTCATCTATCTATGTTGACTTTTTTTCCACTGTCCTTATAGTGGTTTCCTGACGTCTCATAGAATTTACACAAATACTTTGAAATATTGGTGCTGGCAGCTTGTCAGAAGTTATTACTAACAAATTTATTGAACAGTATCATTCACTTTTTACTTATTTGTAAGTTTGAGAGATTAAATTTGAGGTATATGTCAGTTATCTATGGACTTGAAAATACTTAGGATTGTTTTTACTGTTGATGGTATAATACAGGAAGGAGAGAAATAGACTTATCACTTGATATTGCTAGAGGAAAATAACCCAGATGTCAGATTCCACAATTTCAAGACTGTTGCTACATGTTAAGTTCTGTATTAGTCAGTCTCCCAAAGGGAATGTTGGGAATTTGAAGAGAATTTGGTGAGAATGTTTGTAAAGATGAAGTGAGGATCACCCCAAATCAAACGGAATTATATATAGTGTACACACTGTTGTACCTTTCAGCTTGAAAAGTAAAGACATCTGGGCAAGAATTGTGGCATTCATTTGAGAAACATTACTGGGGTGCAAAATTCTTTCCAAAAAAGGACTAGAGTCCTCAGTATCATGAACCACTTCCTCCCTAATCTCCTGGAGACCATCTGCAAAGAAGTGATAACTATTTAGCAAATATTTATTGGTGCTGTCATTGAGGATAGGCAAGCCATGTAGAGTCATATAGAAAAAATTTAAAAGTAGACATGTAAGTTTCAGTGGTTAAGAGTGGTATGGGTGGTTTCCATCTGTGGCAGGAAAACTGTGCCTGGGCCACCAGGGATCCATAGCCAAATAGAGCTGGGAGAAATTTAGCCTCACAGGAGTATGGAAAAGCCTGTGAGAGGAGGTAAGAGGACTAACACTGCTCAGAGGGACTTGCCCAGAATCCTTAGGACACAGAGACTGAGGAACAGCAAGGAGGAAGGAGCCTTCTGGTTTTCATCTGCAGCTAGAGACCACAGCCTGGGCCACCAGAGCTCCTTAGCCAAATAGCACTGGGAGAAAGCCTTGCAGGAGTGCGGATAAGCCTGCCAGCTCAGAGGGACTCACCTGGAATACCCAGGACACAGAGACTGAGGATCAGGCTTCTGGTTTCTTTTGGTGGCTAGAGAGTAGTCCTGTGATAAAGGTCTCCAAACTCAAATAGTGTCAAGAAAGAGCTGGTTTACCAGGAGTGCCAACACACCTTCAAGGACAGGCAGGGAGATCACATTTGTTCAAATTCACTGGAACAAGAGGGGTCTTTGCAGAGACATCAGGATCCAGGAAACAAGGGACAGCTGGGGATTAGATCCTACTTGTTTCTGTCTGCACCCCAGAGCTGGCCCTGCACCACAGCTTTTCAAACCCAAATTCCTCTCAGAGAGAACTGGTCTTCAAGAAGTATTGACACCTAGGCTTGCAGGAAAGACAAGCCTCAGTCAGAGAGAGTAAAACCAGCCAACACCAGAGATAACCGGATAGCAAAAGTCAAGGGCAAGAACACAAGGAACATAAACCAAGGTTACTTAGCATCATCAGAACCCAGCTCTCCCACCACAGCAAGCCCTGGACACCCCAACAAACCAGAAAAGGTAGTCTCAGACTTAAAAATCACATCTCAGAAGGATGATAGAAGATATTAAGAAGGAAATAAATAACTCCCTTAGAGAAATACAGGACAAAACAGGTATACAAATAGAAGTCTTTAAAGAGGAAACACAAAAATACCTTAAAGAATTACAGGAGAACACAAACAAACAGATGAAGGAAATGAACAAAACCATTCAGGAACTAAAAACAGAAATGAAATCACAAAGGGAGACAACCCTAGCGATAGAAAACCTAGGAAAGAAATCAGGAGTCATAGATGCAAGCATCACCAACAGAGTACAAGAGATGGAAGACAGAATCTCAGGTGCGGAAGATACCATAGAAAACATGGACACAACAGTCAAAGAAAGTGCAAAGTGTGAAAAGCTCCTATCCCAAAACATCCAGGATATCCAGGAAACAATGAGAATACAGAACATGAGGATAATAGGTATAGAAGAGAGTGAAGATTCCCAACTTAAAGGACCAATAAATATCTTCAACAGAATTATAGAAAACTTTCCTAACCTAAAGAAAGAGATGAACATGAATATACAAGAAGCCTAAACAACTCCAAATAGACTGGACCAGAAAAGAAATTCAACCTGTCCCATTATAGTCAAAACACCAAATACACAAAATAAGGAAAGAATATTAAAAGCAGTAAGGGAAAAGGGGCAAGTAACATATAAAGGCAGACCTATCAGAATTATACCAGACTTCTCACCAGAAACTATGAAAACTAGACAGACTTCTCACCAGACACTATGAAAACTAGAAAATCTAGGGCAGATTTCATACAGACTCTAAGAGAACACAAATGCCAGCTCGGCCTGCTATACCCAGCAAAAATTCTCAATAATCATAGATGGTGCAACAGAATATTCCATGACAAGTCCAAATTTGCACAGTATGTTTCCACAAACCCAGCCCTACAAAGAATAATAAATGGAAAACACCAACTCAAGGAGGGAAACTACACCCTAGAAAGATCAAGAAAGTAATCTTTCAACAAACTCAAAAGAAGATAGCTGAACAAACATGAAAATAACAGGAAGCAACAATCACTATTCCTTAATATCTCTTAACATCAATGAACTCAATTCCCCAATAAAAAGACATAGACTGACAGACTGGATCCATTAACAGGACCCAGCATTTTGCTGCATTCAGGAAATGCACCTCCATGTTAAAGACAAACACTACCTCAGAGTAAAGGGCTGGAAAACAATTTTCCAGGCAAATAGACCAAAGAAACAGGCTGGAATAGCCATTCTAATATTGGATAAAATTGACTTTCAACCAAAAGTCATCAAGAAGGATAAGGAAGGATATTTCATATTCACCAAAGGAAAAATCTCCCAAGAAGAACTCTCAATTCTTAACATCTGTACCCCAAATGGAAGGGCTCCAACATTCATAAAAGAAAATTTACTAAAGCTCAAAGCACACATTGCACCTCACACAATAATAGTGGGAAACTTCAACACCCCACTCTCATCAATGGACAGATCATGGAAACACAAACTAAAGAGAGACACCTTGAAACTAACAGACGTTATGAACCAAATGTATTTAACAGATATCTATAGAACATTTCATCCTAAATCAAAAGAATATACTTCTTCTCAGCACCACATGGTACCTTCTCCAAAATTTATCATATAATTGGTCACAAAACAAACCTCAACAGATGTAAGAAAAGTGAAATAATCCCATGCCTCCTATCAAATTCCTACGGAATAAGGCTCATCTTCAATGGCAACAACAATAGAAAGCCCACATATACATGGAAGCTGAACAATGCTCTACTCAATGATAACTTGGTCAAGGAAGAAATAAAGAAAAAAATTAAAGACTTCTTAGAATTTAATGTACATGAAAGTACAACATACTCAAACTTATGGGACACAATTAAGAGGAAAACTCATAGCTCTGAATACCTCCAAAGAGAAACTGGAGAGAGCATATAATAGCAGCTTAACAGCACACCTGAAAGATCTAGAACAAAAAGAAGCTAATACACCCAAGAGGAGTAGAAGGCAGGAAATAATCAAATTAAGGGCTGGAATCAACCAAATAGAAACTAAAAGAACTATGGAAAGAATCAATAAAACCAACAATTGTTTCTTTGAGAAAATCAACAAGATAGATAAATCCTTAGCCAGACTAACCAGAGGGCACAGAGACAGTATGAAAATTAACAAAATCAAAAATGAAAAGGGAGACATAACAGCAGATTCAGAGGAAATTAAAAAAATCATAAGGTCCTAATACAAAAGCCTATACACAACAAAATTAGAAAATCTGGATGAAATGGACAAGTTTCTAGACAGATACCAAATACCAAAGTTAAGCCAAGATCAGATAAACCATCTAAACAGTCCCAAAACCCCTAAAGAAATAGAAGCAATCATCAAAAGTTTCCCAACCAAAAAAAGCCCGGGGCCAGATGGGTTCAGTGCAGAATTCTATCAGATCTTCAAAGAAGACCTAATACTCTTCATTCTATTCTACAAAATAGAAACAGAAGGAACACTACCCAATTCATTCTATGAGGCCACAGTTACGCTGATACCAAAACCTCACAAAGACCCAACAATAAAAAAAAAACCAAAAACTTCAGACCATTTTCCCTTATGAATATTGATGCAAAATACTCAATAAAATTCTCACAAAATGAATCCAAGAACACATCAAAACGATCATTGACCATGATCAAGTAGGCTTCATCCCAGGGAGGGAAAGACAGTTCAATACCCAGAAATTCACCAACGTAATCCACTACATAAACAAACTCAAAGAAGCAAACCACGTATTCATTTTACTAGATGCTGAAAAGGCATTTGAGAAAATTCAAAATCCTTTCATGACAAAAGTCTTGGAAAGATCAGGAATTCAAGGACCATAACTAAACATAGTAAAAGCAATATACAGCAAACCAGTGGCCAACATCAAACTAAATGGAGAGTAACTTGAAGCAATCTCACTAAATTTAGGGACTAGTCAAGGCTGCCCTCTCTCTCACTATCTATTCAATATAGTACTTGAAATTCTAGCTAGAGAAATTAGACAACAAAAGAAGATCAAAGAGATACAAATTAGTAAGGAAGAAATCAGAATTAATATAGTTAAAATGCCCTTCCTGCCGAAAGCAATCTACAGATTCAATGCAATCCCCATCAAAATTCCAACCCAATTCTTCATAGACTTAGAGAGAGCAATTCTCAAATTCATGTGGAATAATAAAAAACCCAGGATAGCAAAAACTATTCTCAACAATACAATAAATTTTGGGGGAATCAGCATCCCTGACTTCAAGCTGTACTACAGAGCAGTAGTGATAAAAACAGCATGGTATTGGTACAGTGACAGGCAGGTAGATCAATGGAATAGAATCGAAGACCCAGAATTGAACCCACATACTTATGGTCACTTGATCTTTGACAAAGGAGCTAAAACCATCCAGTGGAATAAAGACAGCATCTTCAACAAACGGTGCTGGTTTAATTGGCAATCTACATGTAGAAGATTGTGAATTGATCCATTCCTATCTCCCTGTACAAAGCTCAAGTCCAAGTGGATCAAGGATCTCCACATAAAACCAGATACACTGAATCTAATAGAAGAAAAAGTAGGGAAAATTCTAGAACACATGGGCACAGGGGAAAAGTTCTTGAACAGAACACCAAAGGCTTGTGCTCCAAGATCAAGAATCGACAGATGGGACCTCATAAAATTACAAAGCTTCTGTAATGCAAAGGACACTGTAAATAGGACAAAACGGCAACCTACAGATTGGGAAAAGATCTTTACCAATCCTACATCTGATAGAGGGCTAATATCCAATGTATTCTCAAGAAACTAGACTCCAGATATCCAAATAACCCTATCAAAAACTGGGAAAGAGAGCTAAACAGAGAATTCTCAACTGAGGAAATTCGAATGGCCGAGAAGCACCTAAAGAAATGTTCAACATCCTTAGTCATCAGGGAAATGCAAACCGAAACAACCCTGAGATTTCACCTCACACCATTCAGAATGGCTATGATCAAAAACTCAGGTGACAGCAGATGTTGGTGAGGAAGTGGTGAAAGAGGAACACTTCTCCATTGCTGTTGGGATTGCAAGTTGATACAACCTCTCTGGAAATCAGTTTGGCAGAACCTCAGAAAAATGAACGTAATACTACCTGAGGACCCAGCTTCTGCCTTCCTGGGCATATACCCAGAAGATGCTCCAACATGTAATAAAGACACATGTTCCACTCTGTTCGTAGCAGCCATATTTATAATAGCCAGAAGCTGGAATCAACCCAGATGTCCCTCCACAGAAAAATGGATACAGAAAATGTGGTACAAAATGGAATACTACTCAGTAATTAAAAACAATGACTTATGAAATTTACAGACAAATGGATGGATCTTGAAAATATCATCCTGAGCAAGGTTACGCAGTCACAAAATAATGAACCTTTTATGTACTAGCTGTTAAGTGGTTTTTAGCCCAATAGTTCGAAATACCCAAGAGTCACTTCACAGCATCAATAGGGTGGAGTGTGAGATCCCAGATGGAAGACTTGGAGAAGGGACTGAAGAAGCTGAGGGAGTTTGCATCCCCAGAAAGGTAGCAACAGTGGCAATTGGCCTGACCCCTTGATACTCCTGGAGCCTGATCTACCAACCAAAGAATATACATGGGATGGCCCATGGTGCTGGCCACATATGCGGCAAAGGAGGGTCTTGTTAGACATCAGGGGGAGGAGAGGTCCTTGGGCCTGAGGGTATTAGATCCCTCAGTATAGGAGAATACCAAGGAGGGAAGACAAGAGTGGGTGGGTGGGTGGGTGGGGTAATACCCCAATAGAGGCTCCCCAATAGGGAGGTTCCAAAGGGGAGATCTGGAAAGGGGAAAACATTTGAAATGTAAATAAAGTAGAAAAAAATAAATAAATAAATTTAAGGTAAAAAAAAATAAAAAAGTAAAATAAAACCTTTTCTACTCCTAAACTAAACTAAACTAAAGAGTATAAACTCTTGCCAATTTAGAAACTGATATAGAAAAAGTAAATTATTCCAACTTAATAAAATTTCCCCAAATAATGGTAAAAAAATTAATTTTATTTGTTAAAGATTAAAGAAATTATGTGGCATTTTGTATACTCTTAGTAAATTAGTTCATTTGTTGGTATGTATATATTTACTGACTAATAATAGAAACAAAAGGCAAAAAAAATGAAATGATAGGGAGAGAAGCCTTTTGTAATAAAATATGCCATTATATGTGATTTTTGACACAATAATACTCTTGCCACAATTTAGGTAAAACTACTTTTTACTTAAGAAAATGTTGTACTTTTATATTTGCCAAAATGATTCTGAAATATGTGATTGTTTCACTATAGATAAATATGCTTTATAAATAATAGTAGTAATAATAATAATAATAGTAAGAGTGGTGTGTGTGTGTATTTGTGTGTGTGTTCATGTAAGTTCATGTGTATTTATGTGTGGAACATGTATGATGGTCAAATGTCAATTCCGAGTGACGTTCCTCTCTTTCCTCAGAATGTCATCTGCCTTGACTTTTGAATCAGGGTAACAGATGATCCTCACAAATTCTACTACATCAACTATCTAGTGTACTTCACAGATCTGCCTGTCTCTACCTCTCTACCCATCCCCCTTTCTAATATTTGAGGTTCTGGATGTGGAATTCAGGTTTTTGCGATCTCTTCCAACCAGTATTTCCTTAATCCCATGTGTTTATATTCTTAAAGCACATTTGCATGACTTCTAATCCAAAGATGCTAAATTGTAGTATTCAGGAAACTTAAGATATTCCGAAATATGAACTAAATCTGTAACCTTTCCATGGGATAAAAGAAAATAATGTTGGATTACCTTCCAAATTATTACTTAGCAGACTAGAGACTAGGTCTAGAATAGGCTGTCTTGGAGACAGTCTTCTGTTCCCAACTCTAATATGATTTCTATTACTTTGTAGCTGTAAAAAATAATATTTAGAATGGAGATCATCTTTTATAAACTTCCTTCATTACCTCATCCCTTTATCTCACACTCCACCCAAGGCAATCATCCTTGGAAAATACATTGGTAAAGGAAACAGAAAATGTTCACTCTTTTTCAACCCTTCAATTGTAATTCCTAGTCTTATATCCAGTTTTGTAGCAGTCTACATGCTGTAGTTTCTTCCTCATATCTCTTCCTGTCACCAGAGAATGAAACAAATCTTCTCCTACAGATTTCTTTATTCTCTCTATTTCTAAGTCTCAGATCCTGATATCTGAAGAACTGTTTCCCTAGAAATCCACTGAGTCACACCAGCTAAGGAACCATGTAGGTCATCTTCACTTTCATTTCTGTCTTTCAATTCCAATTCCATAGTCTTTATTTTTATTGGTTGTTTTATTTATTTACATTTCAAATGTTATCCCCTTTTGTAGTTGCCCTTTGCAAAACCCCTATCCTTTCCCCTTCACCCCTGCTTCTATGAGGGTACTTTCACCCTCATAGAACCACCCACTCCCACCTCACTGTTCTAGCTATGCTGAGGCATTGAGCCTTCACAGGATCAAGGGCCTCCCCTCCCATTGATGCCAGATAAGGCCATCCTCTGCTATATATGCAGCTGGAGCCAGGGATCCCTCCATGTCTACTCTTTGGTTGGTGGTTTAGGCCTTGGGAGCTCTGGGGGATTTGGTTGGTTAATATTGTTGTTCTCATTTCTGCAGCAGACTACATGCACTAGCCTATCTTCCCTTTCTTTCTCCATTCCCAGTGGACATGATAGATTCTTGTAGCAGACCCAGCTTTCTCCCTCCTGTGAACATTTTCATCTCCCCACAATTCTAATTTATTTGCATGCTTTCTCAGTCACTAATATGTAGAAACAAGTTTTAACCAGGACCACCAGTGGCTACATCTGGCAAGGATTCAGAAGCATTTCTTATCAAGTAACCATCACATAATCTTAAGACACAGAGAGGGTAACAGAAAACAAGGAATGGAAAACCAACCTAACAAAGACAAGAGCAGGAATGAGCACCCAAAAGTATAAACTTTCCAAACCCAGATACCTAGAAACCAGAATAAAAATAAAATCAAAACATCTAGAATAATATATCTTCATGAGAGCCCAACAACCCTGCTATAATAGGCTCTAATAAATGCAATATAATGGAATCACAAGAAAATAACTTAAAAAAGCTATTATGACTATGCTTAGGGATCTTAAAGAGGATCCATTAATGAAAATAAGATAGAACAATTTATATCTTAGTTAAGAAAACTATTAATTATAAGAAAATTCCAGGCAAACAACACACAGGATATCTGGACCATGATGAAAAGAACAAATATTAGTATAATAGGAATAAAGGAAGGACGATAATCCCATAGTAAAGGCACAAAAATATTTTTAACAAAATCATAAAAGAAAATTTTTTCTAACCTGAAGAACTTGCTTATTATGGTACAAGGGGTATACAGAACACCAAATAATTAGATCAGAAAGAAATTTTTTCTAAAATACATAATGATAAAATTACTGCATGTTTCAGAAGAATATTAAAAGCTGCAAGGGAAAAAGACTAAGTAACATACAAGGTCAGACCTATTCGAATAACTCCTGTCTTCTCAATAGAGACTCTAGATGACAGAATGATTCAGACTGATACTCTACTATCTCTGTGTGACCACAGATGTAAGCCCCTACAACTATACCCAAAAATTTTCAATCATAATAGAGAGGTAAAGAAAGATGATGATGAAACAAATTTATATACTATCTCTATCCAAATCCAGCTCTATCAAAGGCCATGATGAAAATAAATTTATATACTATCTCTATCCAAATCCAGCTCTATCAAAGACCCTAGAAGGAAAACATCAACCTGAAGAGGTGAAGAAAGCACAAGGAAAAAAATAATCTCAGACAAGCAAACAAAAAAATAGATAACACACACACACACACACACACACACACACACACACACACCAAAATAGTGAGAATCAACAAACACTGCTCATTGATAATTATCATCATCAATGGTGTCATTTCTGCAGTAAAAAGACATATCAACAGAATGGATATGAAAATGGAATCAATCCTTATGCATCCAAGAAACAGGCCATAGCTTCAAGGTTTTGGGGTAAAAGGATAGGAAATATATTCCAAGCAAATGGACCTAAGAAGCAAGCTAGTGTTGCCAGTTTAATATCTAACAAAATAGTTTTCATGGGACCCCATGAAA
This sequence comes from Rhynchomys soricoides, assembly GCA_019843965.1. NCBI lineage: Eukaryota > Metazoa > Chordata > Mammalia > Rodentia > Muridae > Rhynchomys > Rhynchomys soricoides. The sequence continues at coordinate 832,964 of JADRCH010007930.1, forward strand.
CTGAAACACTTCTTCATGAGAAAGGAGACCATCATTTGAATAAAGTGGCAGGCTAAAGAATAGGAAAAAGATTTTTACAACTTATACATCTGATAGAGATCTAGTATCAAAAATATGTAAAGAACTAAAAAAAACCCAAACAAACCAGGACATCAAGAAAGCAACATGATTTAAAAATGGGGTACAGATCTAAATAGTATACTCAAAAAAGGAAACAAAAATGGTTCAGTGGGGGGTGGAGACATCCTCTTGGAGACTGGGGGAGGATGTATGAGATGTGGAACAGTAAGAGGGTAGACTAGGATGGGGATAAAGTCTTGACTGTAAAAAAAAGGATTAAATAAATAATAATAATAAAAATAAAGATCAACTGCACATGGCCATGGGGAACTGAAAAAAAAATAAGAAATGTTCTAATTCCTTAGTAGCTAGTGAAATGCAAATCAAAACTATTTTTGAAATTCCATCTTATACCAGTCAGAATGGCCAAGATACATAATACAAATAACAGCTTATGCTGGCAAGGATAGAAAATAAGGGGGAAACGTCTCAGCTGCTTATGGGAGTGGAAACTTACTCAACCATTATGAAAATGAATGTGGTAGTTTCTCAGGAAGCTGGGAATTCATCTTCCTCAAAATCCAGCTATATCATTCTTGGGCATTCACCCAATGAACTTGACATTCTACTACAGAAGCATTTTCCCTGTCATGTTCATTACTGCTCTATTCATAATCACCAGAAATTGTGAGGAGACTAGGTCTTCCCATAGGGTTGCCCTCCTCCTCAGCCTCTTCCAGCTTCTCCTCAAATCAACCACAGGGGTCACCAGCTTCTGTCCATTGGCTGAGTGAAAATAACTGCATCTGACTCTTTCAGCTGCTTGTTGGGCAGTGATGATAGGCCCCTTCCTGTAAGTACACCACAGCATCAGCGTCAGGCTTTAGCGCCTTCCCCTGAGCTGGATCCCAACTGGTCCTGTCACCTCCTTTACCTCAGGCTCTTCTTCATTTTTGTTCCTGAAGTTCTTTCAGACAGGAACAATTCTGAATCAGTGTTTTTGACTATGGGATGACAACCTCATCCATCCACTTGATGCCCTGCCTTTCTATTGAAGGTGGACTCTACAAGTTCCCTCTCCTCACTGTGGAGAATTTCATTCAAGGTCCCTCCCTTTGAGTCCTGAAAGTCTCCAATCTCCCAGATTTATTGTACATTCCAGGGGGTCCCCCCACATCCTACCCTCTGAGGTCACCATTTTCAATTCTTTCTGCTGGCACTCGGGGCTCAGTTCTGTCTGCCCCCGCTCCCCACAATACCAGATCATGTTCCCCTCTTCCCCTTCCTGTCACCTTTCCCACCAAGGTCCCTCCCTTCCTCTCCGCCCTCCTGTAATTGCTTTGATCTCCCTCCCAAGTGGGATTGAGGCATCCATACTTAGGTCCTTCAGCTTGTTAACCTTCTTGAATTCTGTGGATTGTATCCTTGGAATGATGTACCTTTTTGGTTAATATCCACATATTAGTGAGTATGCACCATGCATATCCTTTTGGGTCTGAGTTACCTCGTTCAGGATATTTTCTAGCTCCATACATTTGCCTGCAAAACTCATGATGTCCTTATTCTTAATAGCTGAATAGTATTCCATTGTATAAATGAACCACGTTTTTTGTATCCATCTTCTGTTGGGGGACATCTGTGTTGTTTTCAGCTTAATATCCAAAAATATACAAAGAACTTAAGAAGCTAATCACCAAGAAACCAAACAACACAATTAAAAAATGGGGAATAGAACTAAGCAGAGAATTCACAACAGAGAAATCTATCTCAAATGGCTGAGAAACACTTAAGAAATGCTCAAAGGCTTTTGTTATCGGGAAAATGCAAATCAAAAAGACCCAGAGATTCCACCTTACACCAATCAGAATGGCTAAGATCAAAGACTCAGGTGACAGCACATGTTGGCAAGGATGTGGAGAAAGAGGAACACTCCTACATTGCTGGTGGGACTGCAAACTGGTAAAAACCCCTCTGGAAATCAATCTTTAGGTTCCTCAGAAAATTAGAAATAGATCTACCTGAAGACCTAGCTCTACTACTCTTGGGCATATACCCAAAAGATGCCCTATCATGCCAGAGGGGCACATATTCCACTATCATCATAGCAGTCTTATTTGTGATAGCCAGAAGCTGGAAACAACCCAGATGTTCCACAATCAACTCTTAAGGTTAGGCTTCATGACCTGAAGGAGTAGACTGCTAACCCAAATAAATTCAAAGGTATTTTTTGAGGTTAACGCTTAATGCTTTAATAATCAATCAATCAATCAATCAAAACAAACAAACCAACAGGTACTTTGTGTTTATATTATGCTTTCTAGTTTTGTGTTTTTATGTGATTTCTCTTGGTTTGAATGTGAGTCTCTGGATCTATATGTATTTCTCGAGCCTTTGACTCTTTCTCTCCTGTCAATTGTTTATTTTATCCTATTCTGGTTTGTCTGTTTCTTAAAATCTAAATTTAATTTTTACAACATAAATTGATTTTATTATTTTTTATATATTTTTGAATCCTAATGAAAGAGAGAAAGATAGGGTGTGCATTTGAGTAGGTAGGCAAGTTGGGGGAAATCTTGAAGGAGTTGAGGTAGGAGAAACCATAATCCTGGTAAATTGTATTAAAACTGTATTTCCAGTAGAAATATTTGGATTATGAATTTTTCCAAAATAAACAGTGAATCACTGAATCTATTTGAAAAATTAATATTTGCCTTTAATTAATTGATTGTCCAGGAGCCAAAGCCATGGATAAACATTGATTCAAGCATTTTATGCACACTTGCTTATTAATTAATTAAGCTTATGCCTTTAAAATCCTGTTGTAGCAATTGTAACGTCACTAGGAAATACATTTTTGGAATGCCAGGAGAACCTTCATCTGACTTATAGTACTGGAGATTTTCTATTTGAAATATAGGTTAACATAGTCATTAATTTTTTACCACACATTGTGTATAATAAATTATACCCAATAATCTAAATTGGGTATATACTGGTCAGACTTTATCTGATCAGTATCTGGGTTCTTATTGTGCAGTAAAACCTGGCTTTTTATGAAGTTACATGAAAATGTTTACAACAGAGAGAAGATTCATCATCTGGGACTACCATGTTAAAATTGTTTCTCTATGTCTCTTATCAGAGCCAAAATATTTGAGGTATGCAGTGTCAAGTTTTGTCACTGGGGACAGTGTAGACAGATCTCTGGGCTTCCATTGAGAACTGACTCTGGGTTCAGCTCTGGTTCCCTAAAATTATGAGAGTATTCAAGCTTTTAATGTATGGAACTATCTTCTTGAGAACTCCAGAATTAAGTTTCATCTAAAAATTATCTTCTACATCAAGTGTTCTTTCATGTTAGATTTATTTGCCTGAATAAAATTTATTGATTTTATGCAACTTTGGCATGGAAGCTTCCTTTGTTATTTAAAAAGAAGTAAAGCAAATGCTGCCTTGGTCCCTGCAAGGACACTTGAGTCCAGTAGTAATTAGTGCCTTTTCTAAGTTCATTAAAATGTACAATTTCCTTAGTAAGAATAGTATAAAGGAGAGTTCAGCTAGTTTCTATTTCTTCATTAAGATTGGCATGTGAAAACAAAACTACAGGAATATTATAAGCAATTCTGTATGTTTTAGTCATTGGGAACAAATATATTGTATGTGACTTTTAATTTAGGTAAATAATTATAGTAATTACAGTACTTTTAGACAGTAGTATTAAAAGGTAAATGGGAGTATTAACTACTATTGTGGTAATTTTAACCAGGCAAAGAAACAGCTTTAATAATTAAATAATATATTCAATTGCTTTACAACCATTTAAGCACATTTTTTTTTTAACTATAACAGGCTTCTTGTTGGATAATGACTAGGAAATCATCTTCTAAACACTTTGTAAGGAAATCATAACTAGATATCTCACACATTCTACCTAAAAAGATTTTTAAAAATACAGTTGTTTTATTAATAAGTAAAATTTAGTTGCTCATGAATGTATAAAATGTGAGCAGCAGTGAATTTTGTTTATAGGATAATTAAATATATATATATATATATATATATATATATATATATATATATACACACACACACACACACACACACACCATTCTATAGAGTTGGTTATCTATATCAGCCATATCCTAAAAGGTTTAGATTTGACCTGACCACCATAGAAGTGAGGAAATAAAGGATAGAAACATAGATACACATACAGAAAAGTTGGCATCAGGTAGTTGCATGTAATCTGATGGGTGGGCACCAAATATGACACAACTGGAAATCAGCACCTTTATTATGTTAGCTAATCTAGGTAGGAGGTCTCTGTAGGCAAGAAGTCTCAGGCTGTCCACATCCAGGAAGAAGAAGCTGCAGTTGCTAGTTTTGGAAATACTGGTCAATTGTTCATAAACCATTGTACTTGAATATACTTATAAGACCAGAAGACCATAGGAAAGTTTTGCTATATCTCTGAGCTTTTTTTATTCCACAGGGAAGACTTTGCCATTACTATGGTTCTGGGTCCATGCTGGAGAATCTTATGTTAACTTGGCACAACTTCAAGCCATCTGAGTGGAAGAAGCCCCAGTTAAGAAATTTCTTCCATAAGGTCATCTTTCAGGCAAGCATGTAAGGCACTTATTAACTAATAATTAATGGGATAGGGCTCATCCCATTTGGATTCAACCATCCTGGGCTGGTGTCCTTGGGTTCTATAAGAAAACAGTCTGAACAAGTAAGGAGAAGCAAGTCAGTAAGAAGCACTTCCCCATGGCCTCTGCATCAGCTCCTGCTTCCAGGTTCCTGCCCTGTTTGAGTTCCTGTCCTGAATTCCTTCAACAATGAACAGTTAATTTTTAGGAATAACCCAGATAACCCCTTTCCTATCCATGTTGCTTTGGTCATGGGGTTCACCTGAAACAAGAACAACAACTTTGTTACAGCTTTATTTCTGTGAGATGCTCCTCTGAGCAAGAATGGATCCAGTTCATATCTCAACACTCAGTTTTACCTTGTTATTGACCTGTTTGCGTAGGTAAATATTGAGTCTTGATTTACCTGACAATCTTTTCTTCATGCCCACATCTTCTCTGCCTCCTTCCCAGGAAGCAACTGTTAGGCACTTGCCATATTTGTGATAGAATTTTTCTGAATTCAAGTTCCATGATGTCACGGATTGTACTGAATAGATATTGTTTGATTGCTTTGCTTGTACATTTGGATGCAAATGTTTATTCCTTTTCTGTATACATGCTTTCTTTTACATAAACATGCTAACATGGAGCCTTAAAAATATGAGGTGATTAGTTTAATTCTCTATATTTATTAGAATTAACTTTTCTAAGGACATAAAATTTATAAATATTGTGACATAGTTATAAGTCCATAACCTAGATCTACTTTCAGTAATAAAAACAAAAAAAATATGAAATATGAAGAACCTGTGATCATTATGGATCCAGGGAGAACCACAGATTGCATTATGGTTTTGACAAGGTAGTTGTCTTGATTATAAATATATATCTGAAATTCTTTGTATGAAAGCACATAGCTAGCCACATGCTGGTGTTTGAATATACAGATGTACAGACAGAATAGGCACAGTACTTGCTATAGAATTTACTCTATGTATAATATCTTTGCTCAAAGATCAACTCTAGCACAAAGGCTAAGTCATTTGAATTATTTCAGTCTGAGTTTCACTACTGTAGGATTATAAACCCAATATTATTGGCCATGACTATAGAAACGGTTTTACTGTGTTCATAATGCAGATCACCATGAGATTTAAGTTGAATCTTGTCAAGGTAACTCCTTTCTAAACTATGAGAAGAGACCTGGCTGGAGTCCAAAACTAAATAGAGTCATATTTTATAAAAAAATAGGTTTGTTAGTGATAGACACTCTGCTGCTTTCTGTAGTAACCAGAAGTACAAATGCCTGTCAGTTTTCCCAGTTAATGTATATGTAATTTCTGTTTTGTTTTATTTCAGTCAGATTGTACATCTATCTATCTATCTATCTATCTATCTATCTATCTACATATATGAATATATAATTCTACTTAATACTGCAAAAGACAAATACTAATTTTCCAAAAAGAAGCAGTGCTAATAGCCTGGAGAAATAAGATCTAAGATGCCTGACTATCAAAGGAATGCCACTTCTGAATGAAAGACTACTAGGAAATGCAGCAATGTGAACATGAAATTGAACAAACCTTCAACAGGTCACATTTTAGTACTTCTCTTCACTTTACAAATGGATCTTTCAACTGCTCGGATGTAAAAAGATGACAAGAAGTAATTTATATTGTTCACATCTACTATTTAATGATGCCTAGAAGTGAAAGTTAATTTTGCATGTGTTCGCATTCACTGCAGACACTTGTCACAAGTTGCTTATAACTTAGTAAGGCTACTTATCAGATATGGAGAGTTAGATATTGAGTGTGAAATTATAACAAAAGTTTCTAGAATACTTAAAATGTCTGTGACAACCAATGTAAGAAAATCAAAGATATACTTTAAGAAATATAAACTCCTATGAGCAATTTGTAATCAAGTAAGGGAAATTTTTTTAAAAATTAGTGATTACATTAAGAAATCATCTGTCAAGAAAATGGATCCAATTTTATTTTTAAATTTTATGAAAATTAAAGGCTAATATAACCTCCAACTTTATAGAAACTTTGTTCAAATGGGTGTGGGGTACAGGGCTGTCATTGAACGCTGAAAGATGAGGCAGGAGGATTCAAAGGTTGAAGGCAGTCTGCGTTACACTGTAATATTCTTTCTCAACTATCGTAAAGGTACTGAAGATTTATGTTAGACAGTCTGAAAAAGAGTATGATTGGACTTCATCTCTAACACTGGTGGCATAAAATGGAAAGGGTTGGGATAAGAGAGATAGAGAAAGAGTGACATACAGAGATACAAGCAGGGAGAGAGAGAAAGAGACAGAGACAGATAACAGACAGACACAGAGAGATGAGTTCTCATTTTTTATTTGAGATGCTATTATTTATATGTAATAGATTTTCAATATTTCAAAGACATTATCTTTGAATATTCATTTAAAGATATGCCAACTTTGTATCTTCATATGATTCTGGCTTTAATGTTTTTGTTCTTTGTGGAAAGTCTCAAAATGAGACACAAGGATTACTTATTTTTGATGAGGGTCTTTAATAAATTTTGTTAAACCTTGGGACTTGTGGCCTCTTCTTTGATTCTTAAATGCTCTGGAGGAGACTTGATATGTTGTAGAGTCCTTCCTTTTGGACCATGAGATAATAATGTTGTTTATTTGCAGGACTGAATTTCAAAAATCCGCTGAACTCTCTGGACATTGTAGCCTTACAACCTGCCAGTTTGTATCTTCTCATTGGTGAGGTGAGACCACTGATACTCAGGCCTGGTTTTTAGATCTTATTAAGATGATAAATAAATGGAGAAGTGCACGATTTCCTTAGTACAGAAGATAAGGAAAGGGAAAGAATAAAATTCATATTAACTGTGTCTTAAATAATTTGTATTAATTTTTACTTGTTTTTCATTAACAGTCTCCCTAAATGATTATAATCTTATCAGATAACAGGCATTGGAGGGAGTCTGAGTTTCTTGTCTAGGCCCACCACTTCTTATGTCACTCCTCTTTGATGTTTTCTGAGACAATTTATACTGATACTTTCCTAAGGTCCTTTGCCAATACTGTGACAAGGTTCTCTCCTAGTGTTTTAATTTCATTAAATTGTGATAAAACATACCAGTCTAGAAAAGTTAGAAATATACACTTCACCCTCACCTTATCTTCTCCCCAACCTTCCCTCTATTCTTCTCTCTTTTCCATTCTGCTTTTTCCTTCATTTGCTTTTGCCAAATTTCTATGACATTTATAGGCTATTTATTCACCATGTTTTATTGATCCAAATCTTGTCTCCTCTGCAAAGTTTGTTGTATTTCCATTGCAGTTTTTGGCAGAGAGCACCTGAACTGGAGACAGAGCCCTTGCTTATGCTCTGTAGTTCAGATTCAACCTTTCTCTCAGGACTCCTTGATCTGTTTTGAGAAAGATGTCTTTCAAATATTACTTATTACATCTTCACTTTACCTATAACCTTTCAGTATTTTCTACAACCAATTTAAAGAATTCCTAGTGCTTACAAGGACAGTAAGTCCTTGTAAAATGTTGTCTTTACTCACTTCTAAAAGTTCATCTCTTACTTCCTCATTACTAAAGTCTACGTCGGCTGTAGATACCTATTTAATTTAATTTATACTACACACATTGTGTTCCTATATAGGCATTAAAGTGGGTAATTAATTTTTTCTGGATAACCTTTCCAACTATTATACAATTATTTGTCAAATCATAATAAAGTACCTCAGCTCATTTTTGTTGTATTTGGTACTATGACAGGCTGTCTACCTGCAAAGTCTATGCTCCTCTATAGAGATATTGATATTTCTGACTTAAGGAATTCTGTTTTCTTCTTATGGGCCTAGAAGCTGAAGGCACAGAATTTTGATGTGATTCATATACACAGTAAAGGAAGTTAAAGTTCTAGTTTATATATCACATCAAAAACATATGTAATAGTAGTAAAAATTGTTCAATTATTGTAGGAAATGTGTGATAAGTTATATTTGTGAGTATTTGTAATATGTAGTATATGTATACATTTATGTGTATATTTTTTTTTCTATTTTGTGACCAAGGTAACTCTTTTTTTTTTTTATGGGTTATTTTCTTTATTTACATTTCAAATGTTCTCCTCTTTCCAGTCTCCCCTTCTGAAACCTCCGTTCCCATGCCCCCTCCCACTGCCTCTATGAGAATTCTTCCCCACCCATCCACCCATTCCTGTCTTCCTGCCCTGGCATTCCCCTACACTGGGATATCAAACACACTAAGGCCCAAGAGAAGCTCCTCCCACTGATGTCCAACAAGGCCATCCTCTGCCACATATGTAGCCAGAGCCATGGGTTCCTCCATGTGTACTTTTTCGTTAGTGGTCCAGTTCCCAGAGCTCTGGGGGTTCTGGCCAGTTGACACTGTTGCTCCTTCCCCATGGGTCCTCAAACAGCCTCAGCTCCTTCAGTCCCTTCTCCAAAATCTCCATCGGAGAACCTGCATGCACTCCAATAATTGGCTGCAAACATTTGCCTCTGTATTTGTCAGACTTTGGCAGAGACTCTCAGGAGACAGCCATATCAGCTTCTATCAGTAAACACTTCCCAGAATCTACAAAAGTGTCCAGGTTTGGTGGCTGTATATGGGATGGATCCCCAGGTGAGGAAGTCTCTGGATGGTCTTTCTTTCAAAATCTACTCCACACTTTGTCTCCATATTTCCTCCCTTGATTATTTTGATTGCGCCTTCTAAGTGTGGATGCACTGATGAATCCATACTTTGGTCTTTCTGCTTCTTGGACTACATATGGTCTGCAAATTGAATCATGGGTATTCTGAAATTTTCGGCTAATATCCACTAATCAATGAGGGCATGCTCTTTGTGTTCTTTTGTGACTGAGTTACCTCACTCAGGATGATATTTTGAAGTTCCATCCATTTGCCTGCGAATTTCATGAAGTCATTGTTTTTAATAGCTGAGTAGTATTCCATTGTGTAAATGTACCACATTTTCTGTATCCATTCCTCTATTGAGGGACATTTGGGTTGTTTCCAGCTTCTGGCTATTATAAATATGACTGCTATGAACATAATGGAGCATGTGTCCTTATTACATTTTGGATCATCTTCTGGATATATGCGCAGGAATGGTATAGCTGGGTCCTCAGGTAGTACTATGTCCAATTTTTGGAGGAACCACCAGACTGATTTCCAGAGTGGTTGTACTAGCTTGCAATCCCACCAACAATGAAGAAGTGTTCCTCTTTCTCTAAATACTTGCCAGCATCTGCTGTCACCTGAGGTTTTCTTTATCTTAGCCATTCTGACTGGTGTGAGGTAGAATCTCAAAGTTGTTTTGATTTGCATTTACCAGATGACTAAGGATGTTGAACATTTCTTTAGAAGCTTTTCAACCATTCGAGTTTCCTCAGTTGGGAATTCCTGTTTATCTTTGTTCCCCATTTTTTAATAGGGTTATTTGGTTCTCTGGAGTCTAACTTCTTGAGTTCTTTGTATATACTGGATATTAGCCCTCTATCAGATGTGAGTTTGGTAAAGATCGTTTCCCAATCAGTTGGTTGCTGTTTTGTCCTATTGAAAGTGTCCAGAGATTGGCAATTTTATGAGGTCTCATTTGTCTATTATTAACTTAGAGCATAAGCCATTGGTGTTCTGTTCAGGAACATTTCCCCTGTGCCCATGTGGTTAAGGCTTTACCCTACTTTCTCTTCTATTAGATTCAGTATATCTGGTTTTACATGAAGATCCTGGATCCACTTGGACTTGAGCTTTGAAGAGGGAGATAAGAATGGATCAATTTGCATAATTCTACATGTTTACCATCAGTTGAAGTAGCATCATTTGTTGAAAATGCTTTCTTTTTTCCCCTGGATGTTTTTAACTCCTTTGTCAAAGATCAAGTGACCATAGATGTGTGGGTTTATTTCTTGGTCTTCAATTCTGTTCCACTAATCTACATGCCTGTCACTGTACCAATACCATACAGTTTTTATCACTACTGCTCTGTAATACTGCTTGAGGTGAGGGATAGTGACTCCCCTGGAAGTTCTTTTAATGTTGGGATATTTTTTCACTATCCTGGGTTTTTTTCTTATTCCAAGTGAATTTGAGAATTGCTCTTTGTACCTCTATGAAGAATTTAGTTGGAATTTTGATGGGGATTGCATTGAATCTGTAGGTTGCTTTTGGCATGATGGCTAGTTTTACTATATTCATCCTATCATTTCATGAACATGGGAGATGTTTTCAGCTTCTGAGGTCTTCCTCGATTTCTTTCTTCAGAGACTTGAAATTCTTGTTGTACAGATTTTTCACTTGTTTGGTTAGAGTCACACCCAGTTACTTTATATTGTTTGTGATAATTGTGAAGGGCATCATTTCACTAATTTCTTTCTCAGCCTGTTTATCTGGTGAATAGAGGAAGGTTACTGATTTGTTTGAGATAATTTTATATCTGGTCACTTTATTGAAGTTGTTGATCAGCTGTAGGAGTTTTCTGGTAGAAATTTTGAGGTCACTTAGATTTATGATTATATCAGATGCAAATAGTGATATTTTGATTCTTCCTTTTCAATTTATATTCCTTTGATCTCCTTCTCTTGTCTATTTACTCTAGCTAGATCTTCAAGTACTATATTGAGTAGGTAGGTAGAGATTAGGCAGCCTTGCCTCGACCCGGAGTTTATTGGGATTGCTTCAAGCTTCTCTCCATTTAGTTTGGTGTTGGCTACTGGTTTGCTTTTACTATGTTTAGGTATGGGCTTGAATTCCTGATAATTCCAGACTTTTAACATGAAGGGATTGTTGAATTTTGTCAAATGCTTTTTCAGTATCTAAAGAAATGATCATGTGTTTTTATTTCTTTGAATTTGTTTATATAGTGGATTACTTTTATGGATTTCTGTATATTGAGCCATCCCTGCATCCCTGAGATGAAGCCTATGTGATTGTGGTGAATGATGGATTTAATGTGTTCTTGGATTTGGTTTGCAAGAATTTCATTAAGTATTTTTGCATCGATATTCATAAGTGAAATTGGTTTGAAATTTTCTTTCTTTGTTGAGTTTTTTTGTGGTTTAGGTATCAGTGTCACTGTGGCTTCATAGAAAGAATTGGTGAGTGTTCCTTCTTTTTCTATTCTACAAAATAGTTTGAGGAGTATTAGCATTAGGTCTTCTTTGCAGGTCTTACAGAATTCTGCACTAAAACCATCTGGCCTTGGGCTTTCCTTGCTGGGAGACTATTAATGAATACATCTATTTCCTTGGGAGTTATTGGGCTTTTTAGATTTTTCTGATCCTGATTTAACTATGGTCTTTGGTATCTGTCTAGAAAATTGTCCATTTCATCCAGATTATTCAGTTTTGTTGAATATAGGCTTTTGCAGTAGGATCTGATAATTTTTGAATTTCCTCAGTTTCTGTTGTTATATCTCCCTTTTCATTTCTAATTTTGTTAATTTGGTACTGTCTCTGTGCCCTCTGGTTAATCTGGCTAAGGGTTTATCTATCTTGTTGGGTTTTTTGTTTGTTTTGTTTGTTTGTTTGTTTTTTGTTTTTCAAAGATCCAGCTTCTTGTTTTATTGATTCTTTGTATAGTTCTTTTTGTTTCTACATGGTTGATTTCAGCCCTGAGTTTGATTATTTCCTGCTATCTACTTTTCTTGGGTGTATTTGCTTCTTTTTGTTCTAAAGCTTTCAGGTATGCTGTTAAACTGCTAGTGTATGCTCTCTCCAGTTACTTTTTGGAGGCACTCAGACCTATGAGTTTTTCTCTTAACACTGTTTTCATTACATCCCATATGTTTGGTTATGTTGTGCTTTCATTTTCACTAATTTCTAAAGAGTGTTTAATTTCTTTCTTTATTTCTTCCTTGACCAAGTTATTATTGAGAAGGGAATTGTTCACTCTCCATGTTTATGTGGGCTTTCTGTTGTTTTTCTTGCTATTGAAGACCAAACTTAGTCTGTGGTGATTTGATAGTATGAATGGGAGTATTTCAATCTTATTGTATCTTTTGAGGCCTGTTTTGTGACTGATTATATAATCAATTTTGGAGAAGGTACCATGAGGTGCTGAGAAAATGGTCCTTATCCTTTTTGATATTTTTTGTTGAAGTTGATTTTATCCAATATTGGAATGGCTATACCAGCTTGTTTCTTGGGACCATTTGCTTGGAATATTGTTTTCCAGCCCTTTATTCTGAGATATTATTTGTCTATGACACTAAGTTGTGTTTTCTGTATGCAGCAAAATGCTGGGTCCTGTTTACTTATCTAGTCTGTTAGTCTATGTTTTTTTATTGAGGTATTAATTCTACTGATGTTAAGAAATATTAAGGAATAAAGATTGTTGCTTCTTGTTATTTTTCATATTATTTTTATGTTTGTGTGGCTATCTTTTTGGATCTGTGGAAAGAAGATTACTTTCTTGCTTTTTTTTAGGGTGTAGTGACCCCTTGTTTTGGAGTTTTCAATCTATTATCCTTTGTAGGGCTGAGTTTGTGGGAAGATATTGTGTAAATTTGGTTTTGACATGGCATATGTTGGTTTCTTCATCTGCGGTAATTGAGAGTTTCGCTGCATGTAGTAGTTTGGGCTGGCAGTTGTGTTCTCTTAGGGTCTGTATGACATTTGCCTAGGGTCTTCTAGCTTTCATAGTCTCTGGTGAGAAGTCTGGTGTAACTCTGATAGGTCTGCCTTTATATGTTACTTGACCTTTTCCCCATACTTCTTTTACTATTCTTTCTTTGTTTTGTGTATTTGGTGTTTTGTCTATTATGTGACAGGAGGATTTTCTTTTCTGGTCCAATCTATTTGGCGTTCTGTAGGCTTCTTGTTTATATTTATGTTCATCTCTTTCTTTAGGTTGGGGAAGTTTTCTTCTATAATTTTGTTGAAGATATTTACTGGCCCTTTAAGTTGGGAATCTTCCCTCTCTTCTATACCTATTATCCTTAGTTTTGGTCTTCTCATTATGTCCTGGATTCCTTGGATATTTTGAGTTAGGATTTTTTTTTTGCATTTTGCATTTTCTTTGACTGTTGTGTCCATGTTTTCTATGGTATCTTCTGCACCTGAGATTTTCTCTTCTATCTCTTGTATTCTGTTGGTGATGCTTACATCTATGACTCCTGATCTCTTTTCTAGGTTTTCTATCTCCAGTGTTGTCTCCCTTTGTGATTGTTTTATTGTTTCTATTTCCTTTTTTTGGTTCCTGGATAATTTTGTTCACTTCCTTCACCTGTTTGGTTGTGTTTTCTTGACATTCTTTAAGGGATTTTTTGGGTTTCCTCTTTAAGGGTTTCTACCTGTTTACCTGTGTTTTCCTGTATTTCCTTAAAGGAGTTATTTATGTCCTTCTTAAAGTCCTCTATCATCATCATGATATGTGACTTTAAGTTAGATTCTTGCTTTTCTGGTGTATTGGGGTATCCACGGCTCACTGTAGTGGGAGAACTGGGTTCTGGTGATGCCAAGTAGTCTTTGTTTTTGTTGTTTATGTTCTTGCTCTTGCCTCTTGCCACTTGATTATCTGTTGTGTTAGGTGGTCTTGCTGTCTCTGACTGTGGCTTGTCCCTCCTGCAAGCCTGTGTGTCAGTACTCCTAGGAGACCAGTTCTCTTCAGGAGGAATTTGGGTATGGAGAGTTGTGGCACAGGGTCATCTCCATGGTGCAGACAGAAACCAGAATGATCCTGTCCCTAGCTGTTCCTTGGTTCGTGTGTCCTGATGACTCTGTTAGGGTCCCTCGTGTGCAAGGAATTTGAGCATAGGTGCAGGTCTTACCTGTGCTCACATGTGTGACAGCACTCCTTGGAGACCAGCTCTCTCTGTGGGATTTGGGTATGGAGAACTGTGGCACAGTGTCAGTTCCAGGCCCAGAGGTAAACTGGAAGGATCCTATCCCAGGGTGTTCCTCTGTTCCTGTTTCCTGTGGACTCTGGGAGGGTTCCTCATAGCATCAGTGTCTTTTGTTCTTTGTGTTTTTGTTTTTTGTTTTTTTCCTGTATTCACAGGCTTATCTGCACTCTTTGGAGACCAGCTCCGTGCCAGCAGTATTTCATATGCAGTGTTGTGGCACAGGATCAGCTCCGGGCCTAGACAGAAATCCGAAGGATCATATATATATATTTTAAGGCTATATATGTATGTGTATAATATTGTATGTATAGTAAAAATAAATATGTGTATGTATAATAAAACTGTATGTATAAAGTGCCTTTGCAAACTGAAAATGTAGTTACTGAAATTCAGTACCATTGTCATAAGATTGCTGTAGTTTGGATCTTGACTGTTCCCCCAAATCTTACCAATTCAAATCATATTTCCAACTGACATTATTGGAAATGTGGATTTTTAGGAACTTTGGCCTAATGGAAGAAGCATGACCTTGACAAAAATATTGGAACTTTTCTACTGTTGTTTCTCTCTTTTACTTTCTGGATGTCATGAAGTAAGCTCTTTCCTTTGTAGCATGTTTCAGCCATGAGAGAGTGCTTCATCAAATGCCACAGACACCAGAGCCAAGTGACCCCACAATCAAACCTCTGTATCCATGATTATTTCAGACATTTTGTGATACTGATAGGATATAAAACCAAAGGAAATAAAGTCAGCATTTTGAACCCCTTTTCGACTTCTAAATGTTCATGGCAACATGAATAATCCCCCTAATCAAGGGAGAGAGGAAAAATATGTAGACATACAGTGGGATGCCATTCAATAATAAAATGAAAGACAGACTTGTTTGTGGCAAGGTGAAGATGGGCTGAGAGATGTTATATTAGATAAATGAGTAAGACACACAGAGAAATGTCATACCAGGGGAACTGTGTAACTCAGCAGTGGAAATGGCAATGGTAGACATCAGAGAACCATGGATGTAAGAAGCCAGAGGTATATAAAAAGGGCAAAAGATTTCAGTTAGCTACAGGGATTAAGTTCCAGATATATATTGTATTTTGAGTTAACTATGGAAAAATTGTTTAAAATTATAGTTTTTAAGTGTTCTAACTGGAAATGTGGTAGAGTGTGAAGTAAACCAATTTAGTCATTGTATCATATGTATACATTGAAACAACATGTGCATACTAAACTTATTAACTTGAAACAAACTAGACAATTTTTGTCATATGGAGCAACTATGACTTAGCCAATATACATCTGTGTATCAATTCCTTACAAACTCATTTTCATTGGCTGAATACTATGGAAGTATACCAACATTATCTCTCTGTCAGTTGAAAGACACAGTTTTTTTTTTTCCCTTTGTGAAAAATGTTTTTGAGAACTAACATATCTCTGCCTTTTCTTTTTGTATGAGATGAATTTCTCACCAATAAGAATTAAGCAACAACCACAGATAGATGTCCTTTGGCAACCACTTAAATGAACACCACTTCCTCTCCACGGTTTCTCTTTTTTGAGGTTGATAAAGTTTGCTTCAAGCAGGCAGGTGGGAAGAAATAAGAGGAAGAGTGAAGATTTAGAAGAGTGTCTGACCCATAGATCTCTGCGGGGACCATTGATCACATTAGCTGGGACTTTAAAAAAATTCAGTTAAGAACCACAGTTTGTAACTTCTTCAGATTGTTTTGCTTTTTCAAAAAGGTACAAGTGAAGTACAAATAAATAACAGATACCTAAATAAATGTGTGCACATTTGCATATTTAAATATATTCACACATAGTTTGTATAGACTACTGTCAAATTAAGGACTAGGATAAAATTTTTGGAGTTATAAGATAAAGCTATAATTAGGGATTAAGGAAAGTAGAAGTTTTTTTTCAAACTAATTGTATATTTTCCTTTTCAGATGAAAATACTTAAATATAGGTTACTTTACCTTACAAATTACAAACATATTTTAAAATTTCTGAACCCACAAGATTTAATGATTCTGTTTTCTCTCCTCAGACCTCTATAGACCTCAAATGCAGAGAGGTCAACTCAACACTAGGATTTGAAATTTTATCTTTACTTTTCTTCTACATTTTGAATAAAGCTTTATTTAAAATCATAAAGCTTATATATCTGCTTTAGACTGGCTTTAGTCACATGGACTTTAATTTAGTTGCATCTACAGATTTCTAAAGACAAAGCCAAGCAATATAAGCAATGCAATGATATGTGACATGTTTATTCTTTTTCCTTATCTTTTTATAAATGTCTTTGTTCTTCTGTATGTTAACATTTGAGGAGACATAGAGAAGAGATTTTCAATAACTTTCATAGCAAAAATTATTCAATTAAAATATCCTCATGCCCAAATAGAACATCCTATTCTGAATTTACATTTCATAACATTTATTTATCATTAATCTTGATTGAAGTACCAAGGTCAAGCCATAATTATCTCCAGAATATCACAAAGTCCCATGTGGATATATATTTCTGAGAAAGAAATGTGACTATAACTGTCATATAAATATGGAAATAATATTTTAGAGGTCTTATATTTACCACCTTAAAAGAAAAAAATCTAAATTCTTCTTTCATAGAACCTAATGAAAGCACAGTGTCTTAGATTTGGCTCTCTAAATTAGTATCATTACCAGAAACACTGAATGCCTCGAGGTGCGCTGGTGACAATTTGATTGTGTTCAGACATTTTGTAAATTAGGTACTGGGTTTGAGAACTTTGGCCAAGTGAGATTGACAAGACCACTCAGGGAGCAGTGGGTAGAATACAAGGCAGATCACATTGGGCTGCCAGCCCTTGACAGGCCTGTTTTAACTTTCTATCCCTGAAGTTCCATGTCTTTTATTCTCTGTTCACTGAAATGGTGACACAAAGGTTATGACAAGCATGTGAAAATAGATAGTGACTCATTAATGTCTGCTAGGATGGAGCATCATGGAGCAGCACAGGGCGGCTTTAGTGAGCACCTTTCATTTCTTCTGCATGATGCAGACAATCTCCTGAGCTGTCCAGAGTGTCATATTCCCTCAGCGAAACAAGATCAGTGCATTAATATGCTCCTCTTCCTCTAAGCTCATAGAGACTTGTCACATTAATATTTTGCTTAAACCAGCTTTCCCTGAAATGTAAGATGCAAATTATTCACTTCTTGAAACACTTCTGCAGGCTTTTTTTTTTTCCTTTTAAACCTGGCAACATTCAATTTACACGGATATTGAAGTAATGGACATTCTTAACAAGCAGGAGTTTTTATTTTTTTATTGTCAAAACGGATTTAAAGTGACAGCATTGAAATAAGGGTTTTATTAACTGGTTCATATAGTTAACATCTTTTATAATAATAAATTATAAACCCTGCCAAAGAACTGTCTCCAGGTTCAGTCCAGGATTATCTTTATCTTAATGGTTTTAACTATTGCATTATTTGTTTTACTAAGTATTATTTTAAATAGCTTGTATATTGGTTTACATATGCAAAGATCATACACCTATGTACCTCTAACTTATGTGATTTTCTTTTTTAGCAGACTTTGAAAAACTGATATTGTCAACAGTAATAACAACCCTGATCATAAAGATAATTCAAAAGTTTGGGACAAATGTATCATTGCACATAGCAATGGTTTTGAACTTAGAAGACAGAGTGAAATAATTCTAATGAGCAAATACCATTTTTAGAGATAAAAGAGGGAAATAGAAGATCCTTTATATCATTTTACTCATTTCTTTCTTCATAATTTTATGCTATAAAGGTTACTCAATCAGCTTACATTAAAATAGTAACAACAATTGTCTCACATCTGGGAGGCTGATAACTTCAGAGTTGTTAGGACCTTGAGGCAAGGTGCCTTAACAGTACAAAAAGCAATCCCACAGAGCTGTCTGTCATTGGGGAATGCTCAAAATGTGGTAGAGACGCAGTCCATAAGGATGAGTACCTCAGTGGTTCCAATATGGCACCAAGAAAACCTGGAAGTTTATTCAAAATATGGAATAGATGTTTTTTCAGCAGAAAAATTGCCTTTCATTCAGGAAGTCATGAATTCACTCCCCACTATCACATGCACACACACTCAGACACAGACACACACACACACACTCAGACATGTACACATGCACAATTATATAACTTATCGATATCACTATCTCCTGTAATTTTTGTAGTAAAACATGTTATAGTTTGCACATTTTTATCCTTACTTCTCTTTATTGTTACTTTTGACAGGTTTTTTCTATTATAGTTGGCTTATAATTTTATAACAAATTGAAAAATAGAGTCATTTATCTATAACCTATTGTGATGCTTAAACTTCACTGTCTCCTTCAGTGGATTTTCCATTCATATCTTAGAAGATTGAGGCACATATGTCTGGGAGGGTATTAATTGACAGAGGATCCACTCTGAATGTGAGTTAAATCCACAGGAACTGTGAAGGAACAAGGAAAGATGCAGAAAGCCAGTTAAGTGCAAAGTAAAAGAAGACAAACCAAAGGTCAGGCAGAATCTCTTCACTACTTTCTGACCAATCACAGACTGGGCTGAGGTGATTCACCTTGACATACCTTTATGCAAACCCTCAGAATCCAGAAGCTAAAATAATTTCTTATTCTCTTCATTTTCTGTCAAGTGTTCAGTTCATAGTGATGCAGAAAGTTTTGCACTTATTTCACTTGGCTTATATTAATCAGAGTTAAACTTATGCTTCAATACCTCATATTTGATGAAATTAGCAATCTATTTAACCGTGAGAAAGGCAAGCCCATAAGCACTTCAGAGGACTGTTACTAACTTTCTTCACAGTACGTATAGGATGGATTTCATTATGCTAATTTTTGAGTGATGAAACCTTATTTTTCAGAAATGATTGACTAGCCTATTTAATCCACAAATTAGATAAAGAGTAGGAAGTTAAAACTCCTAATTCACAGAACAATAAAGAGGGTATAACTTCTTGGGTGTCCATGTAGCTTAAAAACATTAAAACTCTTCTATTGTTCATACTGTAGAACTCACATTGGTGCATATTTATTCATTTTAATTTTAGTCTGTGAGGAATTTTACATATATATTATTAACATATAATTATTATAATTAATGTATATATTAAAAATGATCATATCAATCTCACATTTCTTGATTCATCTCTCCCTAGATGTCCACACACAACCTCCCATTATATTTTTAGATTTTAAAAATATAATCTACTAAATAAAACCTATGTTATCCACATGCACATGACCGTGGGGCTATTTGCTAAAACATGAGAAAACTACCAAATTGTGTCTGGCTTGATCTTCTCTACATCTTACACAGGTCATAATGGCTGTGGTGAGTTCATGACTTCAATCACCACATCGAATTCCAGAAAACAGCACTTTCCAGCATCCCTCATTGTCTAACCTCTTACATTGTCTTCTGTATCCTTTTCCATGAGGTTCTTTGTCATTAGCAAGGGTGTGACAAATATGTCTGATTTTATAAGCATAAACATATGCAACATTTGACTAATGTAAGTAAATACATATTACTTTTAACTTTTCATCATTGTAAATAGTATTTTTAGACCCAATGCAGCTTTGTCTTCTAAAAAACCATTACATCTTTAGTTCATGTAGCTTAAGATCCTTTCAAATGCCCAGAGAATCAGGGCTAGAAGCTATATTCTATGAACTTCCAAAACAGCACAATGACTGAGAAGAATCTCACTTCCCTTTTACAACATATCACTTGTTTAATATGAGGAAAGTACAGATCTGAGAGAGTAGAATGTTAAGTTGGCTTTTGCCTCCTCTTCCCTCTCCTTCTGTTCCACCTGACTCTCATCTCCCTTCTCACCATCTTCTTTGGTTGACAAGACTGAGCATAGGGACTTGAGGAAGGATGCCCAATTTTGATATCTAAGTTTCTTAGACCAATGGTTTCTGAACCAATATACTTTTCATTTAATAATTTCAAGAACAGCAATAAACTTTTGTGCCATTTGCATCTAAATGTCAATCTTGTTCAAACATTTGATTTTACAGAAGAACTAATATTTACCAATGAAAACACTGTGGTTCCCTCAAAGTTGGGGTTTTCTGTGAATGTGCTCCTGGCTCTCTGTGATCTTATGCAAATCACTTGAGCTTTCTGATTCTCAGTTGATATCTGTCACATGAAAGGTTGTCTATGAACTTTCTCTTCCTTCTCATTGTCACTTTATATAGTACATAACATAACATTTCAAGGACAGCCATCTCAAAGCCAAATAAAGAGATCTATAGGCATATTCCTTTTGATCCTTTTGTATTTGTTCACATGAAACACTGAGACACTTGCCTCAACCCTGTTCTAGGTGAGCGCATACTTTGTGTGTACATTTCTCTATCTTCAGGCTTGTGAGAGAAGAAGGGGTTGTTATGAAAGCCATTAGACCCATACTTCCAATCTTTTAAAGCTTTACATTAATTTCTTCCCTACAAACTGAAAGGCTAGTATGTAATTTGCTGTGATGCTTAACGGAGGTATTTGATTAAAAAAGTGCTGATAAAGAGTAATCATCTTTTAACTACTACTAAACTGTATGCTTTGCTTTGAATATGAATTGAGTTTCTTTGTCCTCAAGAGAGAAATTGTACGAAATGGTCGTTCACCTACTTCACCTTCTATCTGCAGTTTTGTTGTGGCCCATATGAAGTGCATCTACACATAGACATTATCTTTACCTGCTCATTTAGATGTGTGAAGTTCATTGTTTCTTTCTCCTCCTCCTCCTCCTCCTCCTCCTCCTCCTCCTCCTCTTTTTCTTTTTCTTCATCATCGTCTTCTTCTTCTTTTTCTTCTTCTTCTTGTTCTTCTTGTTCTTGTTCTTGTTCTTGTTCTTGTTCTTGTTCTTCTTCTTCTTCTTCTTCCTCATTTCCTTTTTTACTTCTTCCTTCCCCCTCATTTGCCACTGCCACTGCTGCTTCTTCTGTTTTTTTGTTTGTTTGTTTGCAACAGTGCCATAGTCTAATATCCTACTGACTAGCCACTAAAACATATATGTTACACACTAAATTTCATAATCAAATACTTGATGTATTGGAGACAAACACATGTGTTTGATGACTTTGAACCATTTTCTGTATTCATAAGTGTAATGCTTGCATCAAATTCTAACAAAAGCAATAACACATCACACTTATATAACTGTGAAAAAGTAACTTCCTACATGAAAAATATTAAACAATCAATAAACATTATCTCTATTGTGATTTTTATTAAGGAGCTGATAAAATCTTTCCAGTAAAATATGAAGTAAATTCTTGGATTCACTAAATTGAACATAGATGTAAAAACTTGATTAATAGATTAGATGTTTGCCTTATAAGAATTAGGACTTGCATTTGACTCCTAGAGTCCACATTTGAAAAACCAAGCATGGTAGCTCATTTTTGCAATTTTAGCACTAGGAAGTTCAAGATTGACTGATCTCTGGTGATCTTTGCAAGCTAATCTAGGCTATTTGACAACCTCTTGTAAAATACACAGTTTCAAAATTAATTAATTAATTAAGAATAAAATAAATGGTAGATGTTGCCTGAGAAATGACATCTGAAGTTCTACTTTGTCTTCCAAACTCTCATCTCTCATATGTAAATATATGTGCATTCAGATTCTCTCTCTCTCTCTCTCTCTCTCTCTCTCTCTCTCTCTCTCTCATCTCCCCCTCTCTCTTTCCATGACTTAGAACCAGTTACTTCAAATTCCTGCTATAATGATTTTTGGACCATGACTGAGTTTACCTTCAAAGTATGAAGCCAACTAAATGTTACTTTCCTTAAGATTCTTTGGTTAAGTACTAACTTATAACAATAAAAAATGTAATCAGTATAAATTTCTACCCTGCCTAATGGACCATAATGTAAAATATATAGTTTTGTGCTTTTAAAAGTTGGTATCAATATTCACAGGAGACATGAAAACATTTTATAATGTCTTGTTGGTAAGTGCTACAAGCCTTAGTGTCTCTTGCCATTGTTTTTCTCTAAGGATCTTAATTATACCATGATATTTCCTACAGAAATCTAGAAGGTAGTAGTGTGCCTGGTAGCCACTTAGAAGTTCAGGCTATTCATAAGAGAAAACCAAGATTTGATTTGTGACTCAAAACTATGATAATAGTATATTTTCATTTTAATTGATTACCATTATATTTCTAGACATATATCATGAGTAATCTCAGCTCAGTGAGCCAGATGATACAGCCAGGAGATGGAAGGAAGACCCAAGTCAAGTAAGTATGGGGCTAAGGACAGACATGTGAATAGAATGTAAAATCTTGATCCTCTGTCCATGGTGTTGATTCTGTGGTACTCTCTCTAAATGTTTTAAGCAGTTGCCAAAAAAAATCTGCATAGAAATAATATTCATTTGTGCTTGCAGCATTCATTAGTTACTCTGAATATTTTCTCTGAGAATCAGGCACATGTGTAAATGAGATGAGATATAAGAGCAGCAGGCAATGTAATCCAATTATTCTAGGAATATTGCTTTTTCTCAGAACTGCAACAGCAAGGATAGACCTCAAAGCCCATTTACATGGATGTCTAATCATTTTTATGTTGGAGTTTGGGTTGATAGTTACCTTATGAGAATCTAATATTTGCCTAAAATATATTACTGTTCCCTTTAAATATAATATGCATTTATGTTTAAAATATATAACTAACCTATTGTAATTCAAATGTCTTAATTATAGCAAGCCTCTCTCTTCACTTGACCTGCAAACCTCTGTATGTGACCTCATTTCTAATGAGACAAAGATTCCTTCTTATAATTCAACATCCTGTTATCTTTACTCTGTATTCCTAGCCAACTTGCATTTGTTTTGTAAGTGACAGCATGCCTCAACATAGTTTTCATTGTTTACTGATTCATTTATTCAACTAAGTTACAGGGTGTCAGTGAACTGACAAGGAGATGACATGTAATGCTGGCAGGCAAGTCATGAGAAAAGTTGAGGGAATATGAGCCAGTATTCCAGATTGCTCAATTGTGGGGCTCTATTTGCCCCAATCAATATCTTTTGCTTTCTAATTGTTCTTGGATTTATACGTAGTGACATTATCCAGAGCTGTACAGTTCCATCTGTGCTTATAATTGCAATTTTGATTTTTTATTTAGATTATAACCTATCCCAGCTGGGTTTATTGGTATGCTTCATATTCTGAATACTAGAAATGCTATCAATGTAGTATTATGAACATATTTATGATTTTAAGAGTACTCTGCCTTCTACCCTAGGACAGATGTTTCCATTTACATGCTTAGAAATCAAGAAATTTGAAGTGGAAACAAATCACCATGCATCTCAAGCCAAACTCTTTTGAATGTACCTACTAAAAACATAGCTTCCCCCAAAAGGTAATTCAAGGAAACCAAGTTGATACCTTTTTCTTCTTTAAAAAAACATATTTAGTTAGTTAGTGTGTGTGTGAATGTGTGTGCATGTGTATGTGCGTGTGTGTGTGTGCACGTGCACATGCATGAATACAGGTGCATTGTGCCATGGTGTACTTGTGAATATGAAATGAATATTGAAAGTCACTTCTCTCTTTCCATCATGTGGGTCCTAGGAATTAAACTCAAGTCATCAGCCTAAGCAACAATACCTTTATTGTTCATTGGGCAATGAGCAATACCACAGACCAAATGGAAGTCTTAAAGTTTAAAGATTTAATTTATTTTCATATGTATGTACATATGTGTGTGTGGGTACACACAAAAGCTAGAAAAAGGCATCTGATGGAGCAGGAGTTACAGGTGATAGCATACTGTTATTTGTAGGTTCTGAGACCTAAACTCTAGCCCTCAGAAAAGGCCACAAGTTCCTTTACCTGCTGAGCAGTCTTAGATAACATTTACTTTTGTTTTTGGAAATAATCTTCTTTACTGATAGCTGTTGTATTTTCTTGGCAATTTCTGAGTACCACGCTGGTGCTGACTGATGAGTTAATATATGTGTCCAACGTGTCATTTGGCCATAGACTGTATAGACGTATTAACAATATAGACTGTAGTTGAATACCAAGTGAGTGCCATTTTCTGAATGGTCATTTTTCTCTACATTTCTGTCAGCATCTCACTTTTCTCTTTTGATACTCATAACTAGATCTGTTTAGTAACTATGAACATGATTGCCGCCCTAAACTGAGTGTGTCACTGTGAGGCTGGTCAACTTCTTTCACTCCCCACAATTTGAGCTTTCCAGATGAGAATTTTTCCATCAGGCTGACTTTCAAAGTAAGATGATGACTACATTGAATAGAGTTTACCTTGCATCCTACCCATGTGTGTGTAGTAAGAAAAGTTACAGTGTGTTTCACTATGTTTACCCTATGTCCTACTCAAGAGTGTGCAGTAAGAAGAGGTACAGTGTGTTCTACTAAATCATTGAGAGATGGAGGATTGATGGACATTGCCTTATGGCCTCCTTTATATGGATGACCACAGAAATACATCCTTCAAATTAAGTTCTAATTAATGCTTCTAATTAATTGGTCTAAAAGGTTCATTTTCAGAACTGAAAAAATAAAGATATATTTTAATTATATGTGATACATATTTGTGTGAAATATATGTGATTACACAGACATAAATGTAAATAATAATGGGAAAAGCAGACAAGGGAGATGTCAAGGTGGGTTTTCAGAAATTCTGATTAACTGATTCAATTTCTGGTACCCAGAGGTCATAATTACTTCCTGGTGCTTTGCCTCTGTCATGGAATATGTGTGTGTGTGTGTGTGTATGTGTCTGTGTGTCTGTGTGTCTGTGTATACATATATATATATATATATATATATATATATATATATATATAAAACAAATAATTATAGAAAAAAAACTATAAATAACAACTAACTATAAATGTAAATAAAAAACCTAAAAATATAAAGCAAATCCTATAGTGTGTATATGTATGCATACAGATTAGCAAATAAGTTTATGAATAAGAAATAAAATGTATTATGAAAAGTAATAAAGCAAATCATATAGAATATGTATAAACACAGAAATACAATAAATAAACATAGAAACTTGAAAAGTATGGTATATTTACATGATGGAGTAAAATTAAAAAATGACCTCATGAAACGTGTAGGTAAGTGGATGGAGCTAGAAAAAAAAAAAACCTGAGGAAATTTTCCAAACCCCCAAAGTTGAATATGATATGGATTCACTTATAAATGCTTATTAGCTGATAAGTCAATTATAATCAACCTACAATATCCAGAACCATCAAGGGCAGGTATACACTGATGATCTGGAGGGTATAGACAGATACTGTTAAGAAAGAGAAACAGAATTGTTAGTTATAGATGGAGAGGTGTCCCAGAAAAGAGGGATCATGTATGGAGGGGGAATGAGATAATAGGAGAATATGGGAAGAGACAGATGAAATTAAGTACAATCTTAAAGGTAGAATGGAAACCTACTAGTGGGGAAATGGGTGGGTGGGGGAACACCCTCATAGGAGGAGGGGGGATGGGATAGGAGTTTTCCAGGGAGAGGGACCCAGGAAAGGGGATAAAATTTGAAATGTAAATAAAGAAAATATCCAATAAAGAAAAGAAAAAAGGAAACGATATTACATGTATGAAGGCGATCTAAATGAAATTGCCTAACAGTGGAGGAGACAGAGTCCTAATTGGCCATCTCTTGTTACCCAATGAAGCTCCAGTCTAGAGATTGGGATGCATTTAATTGAATTGCTAGCTAGAGGCCTCATAGGAATTTTCCCCCAAAAATCAGGCTCTTGCCAAAATATGAGGCTGCTCTCCCCAATCTAACATCAGGACCCTATTGCTTAAACCAACACCTATAAAACTCACTGAATATAGAGACTTGGAACTGATGCCACATAAGACCGTCTCCCCTGTGTTCTAGAATTTTTGTACAAGAGGATGCTCTGCATGTTACCAATCTAGAAATGTAAACATCAAGACATCCATAAACCCTTTCATCTACACTAGTGTTCTGCTTGCAAGATATGCTAGGGCAATGGTGGCCAAAAGCTGTAGAAGTAACCAACCAAGGTCTGATTTGGTGTAAGGCCCATTCCATAAAATAAAATTCATACTGGACACTGCTTGGGTGACCAATAAAACTAGATAGCCCAGGAAATAGGAGAAAATAAATATGCTGGTAAAAATAAAAACAAAACAAAAATGAAACAAAAATAGGGACATAAATTACTCTTAATGACATTCTGCCTTACTCATAGATCAGTGCCTTGCTCAGTCATTATCAGAGATGATTTCTCCTGCATCAGATGAAGAAAAAACATTTCAAAGACCCATAGCCAGACACTATGTAGAGTAAGAAACCTTGGAACACTTTATCCTAAGTGAGGTGTCTTCACAAACCTTTCCTTCAGGGCTCAGTGGAGAGAAAAAGTGCATGAGTCAGAGTAGACAGAGTATACCAAGAAAACAAAGATCTCTAAATTAACATAATCAGAGCTCATATGAATACACAGAGACTGAAGCCTGCACCAGGTCCTCTGCATCTATACTATGGCTTCCAATTCAGTGTTTTTTTTATGGGACTTGTAAATGTATGAATGAGTCTCTGTTTTTTGTACTTCTCTTTGGCTCTTTTCCTTGTGTTTGTCTTGTTCAATTCCAATGAGAAAGATATTTCATTTCATTATATGATATTTATCACTATCACTTATCAACCTGTTCTTTTCTATTGAGAGACAGAATGAGAGTGCATGAGGGGCAACTATAAAAGAAAAGGAGGTAGTGCAGGAAGATGAAACCATATCGGGATATATTATTTGAGAAAAGAATCTATATTTAATGAAAGGGGAAACAGAAAAAGAAATAAAGAGGATTTTTTATAAATTAAAAATGAATGACAAGGCAAAGAATCTAAAGCAAATTCTATAAACATAGTGAGTTTGCTATAGCTTCTAAAATATCTCCTTGGGTTGATTCCTAGAGGGTAAGATGTAAATAAAGGAAGACAGATTCATTTTATAGCTCTTGTATGACTTATTAATAGATGGTTACCATTGACCAATAAAATATAACTCTATTCATTGTGTTTGAACATATTCATGAATCTAAATGCCATTAATAAATTCTAAGTTTAAAATTTATTAAAGAAAATTATTCATTTAAATGAAACATATTAAATTTGCTTCTAAATATTTAGAAGTTCTTTAAATAATTGATGAAATTAGCAGATGTTGAAAAAATATTAAAATATTAACTTATTTAAACAATAACAAAGAATTTACTTGGCCCATAATTTCAGGTTACAGCCTATCATTGTAGGAAAGCCAAGAGAGGAACTAAAGCAATTAGTCACAGTCAAGAGTAGAGAGAGAATAAATGTTTGCATGCTCAGTTCTCCTATGATATGGTCCATGCCTATACCCATGAAATGTTGCAACACACACATTAAGAATACTTTTCCCACATCAATTAAGACAGCCAAGATACTTTTCCACCAGATGCCTATAGGTCACTTGATAAAACAATCTTTCACTAAGACTGTCTTGGTTGTATAAAGGTGATATTTAAAAATAATCACTACAACTATTAACCTGGTATCTGTGAGGCCCTAAGTTCTACCCCCAACTATGGCAAAAAGAACATAAAATGTTGAAGTGTTCAGAAAGTTTTAGAGTATTTTGATATAAATTTTATATGAATAAAATTTTAGGAATTGGGTTTGTGCCGATAATGGACACCTGTACCTTTTGATGGGTTAAAAGAGATGGCACCATGGTTAAGAGTGCTTATTGCTTTTTAGAGAATGTAAATTTGGTTCCCTGCATCTACACAGGGTATCTCACAGCATCTACAATGCCAGCTACAGGGAATATCAGGAATATGACACACTTTTCTGATCTCCTGGACCCTTGCACACATGTGACAGACATTTACACAGATACACCTGTACATAAAAATAAAAATAAAGTCATTGAATTCACTGTCATTATCCAGGCCCACATGGGTTTACGGTTCTCATAACTTAGTACTTCCCCTCAGTATTTTATATTTTTACTATTTAAAATGATTTTTAAATGTAAATATATTTTAATCATATTCTTCCCTGCCCCAAGTCCTTCTACATACTCTCTCTCTCCTACCCACCCAAATTTTACGTTCTTCCTTAAAAACAAACAAAAACTCAATAAAATCCCCCAAAATCAAGAAAACAAAGCCACACCAAAAATAAACAAAAATCTACATTTAAAATTATTCTTGGGCTGCAGTGATGGCTCAGCCATTAAAGGCTAGGATCACAACTAAAATTATTCTTTAATCAATTTACATGTAAAAGAAGACAGTGTACGAAATAGATCATTACATTAACAAATGAAAAAGGTGTATCATACAAATCATTATATCAAAAGAATGAAGCGATGGACAAAGGGAAAAACATTATATCATCTTTTGAAAATGGAATATAACTTTATTGAATATAGCATGTCAAGAGATAGTGTACAACCAGCTGCCTCAGCAACTTATAGTCAGCCAAGTTGGCATGTAAAACATCCTAACATAACTAGGTTGGTACTGTTTCATTTAAGATTCTAAATTAGTGTGTAAATTGGTTTTATAACTTCACTTGTTTGTCATTTTCTAGTTAAGACAGCCCTGTAGTCCTATATTAGTTATACATGACCACAGAGCTATTCTTTTTCTCCTAGGTAAGCACAAGTTACAGTATCTTCTCATCAAAATAGAATGTTTATCACTAACTATGAAGTGATAAACTTGTCTTTGAATGAAAGGCTCTTAGATATTTATTTGATTGAAAAATACTCAAAAATCCCTCATGTTCATTATTCATGCATTTATAATGAATGCATTGATAGAGCAGCTGAGCTAACATCGCAATAAACCCTAGTCAGTGATTTAACATCACTGAGTAGTGATCGGCATTGTGGTCCTGTCAGCTGAGATGTAAAGGATGGTATGATACTTCTGAACTCCATAAATCCAGACAAGAAACCCATCTAGGATCACTTTCCCCACCACCCAGACTTCCTTTGCATAAATGTAAGAGACTCCAGGGGAAACTTATACATTAGTATCTGTATCCTACAGAGGAATAAAAGTGATTTGGCTAGCAGCATATAAAATTGAGGCCATCTGAAAGATTCATAGATCTGCCCAGTAACTGAAAACCATCCAACTCATTTTCCTTCATGCTGTGAAAGAGCAAACTGCAGAGAAGGCTATTCCTGTAACTGTCACTAAATAATGTGCCCCATGATACTGTAACCAAGGGATGAAACAGCCTGTCATACTTCAACATGGAACCAAAATAACATAAAATATATAAATAAAAGAGAAGGACCCTTTCATCCATATGAAATTGGACTTTTTGAGTATTATCCCCAGATAGATTTTAAATCAGCTTAGTGAATTCTAATATTTTTTATAATAGAAATTGTTTTTGCTTTCATTGTCTGAAATAGTCAGAATTAATTCTTACTACACTTAGCTATGGTCATTCCATGCAAAATTGTACATTGGAATAAATTCTAAATGACTGATTAAAGTATCCTTTCTCTTTTTTTCTGCTCAGTGGCATGGCTACTAAAAGAATAAAGCAAATTAAAATAGCAAAACAAAAATAAATCCAATATTTTATAAAATTGAACTAGATTGTAGTAAAGTCATGATATTTTTGAAAAGAAAGTCATATAATATTTATTTAAATAATTAAAGTGAAATTTTCTGCTTTAATAAAGCAAACCTCCAGAGATGAGCCATTCTACTCATTTTTCACAGTGCTTTTCAATATGTCACTAATCCTCCTTCACTGAGATGAGGTTTAGTGTCAATGACATTCTCATGAGACTTTTATAATGTAACTCCATAGACATGATGTTTCAATGTCAAATAAAATCAGCTAGCAAGTCTATGGAGATATATGTCAATGATTCAAATGTTTCCACCTGTAGAGGTGGTAATATGTCAGAATATCTGTAAATGACATTCATGGATTCTTCTCCATACTATTTACTACAGCACAAACTAGATATCAGTGCAATTCAAACAGAAAAACAAACAAAACAAAACAAAAAACCCAAACCAGTGTTGGTACTAGTCTATCTTGACAGTGACATGATTATCAAGGCTATAACAAAAGTTATTTATGATCATCTCCATTAGTTTTTATTGTGTTTTTAAATTGATATTTTATGTACCTCTATAGCAAAGTACTTAAGAGCTTTTAGTGTCTTAAAGAAGTACTTCAGGTCTTATAGCAGAGCTACATCAAGAGGGACAGATGCTGTTCTTGGAATTTAATATCCAGAGTGGCTGCCACATTTTACTCATGCTTTGTCTAATTATTATTATTATCTGTAGAAAGCATTGTTAATATTAAAGACTAGTTGTTTGTGTTAGGGATCATTTTGCTTTGTCAAAGTCTGAATTTTTTGGGATAGGGCTCTGTTGATTCAGTAACTGCCAAGCATTTTGGAAACCCTGGTTTTATCTTTAGTACTGAGTTAAAACTATGACAAGTTTGTAGTCTCATCTCTTGGGAGGTAGAGGCAGGAGGATCAGAAATCCAAATACATTCATGGCAATATGGCGAGTTCAAGGCCAGCCTGGGATACAAGAGTAAAAGAAAGAATAAATTTTAGGCACTGAGAAATAGTCAGGCATAAGTAGTGGACACTTGAAGCATGAAAAAGGATGTAAAGCTAACAGTTTGTTTATTTTAAAATTTCATCTTTTTAAGGGATTTTTGTGATAGACAAATGCCCAAAAGTAAATTTAACAACAAAAGTATAAGATCCAATATGAAGCTCACTATTTCAGAACATCTATTCTTACTTCATTAAGATGTCAGTTAATACGTGTGTGTGTGTGTGTGTGTTTGTGTGTGTGTGTATGTGTTTACTTTACAAGTTCTTTATAATAAATTATAGTTAATAGAAAAGAGAAATGGCCTTTAAAAATATGAATTTGGCATAGTCAAATGGGCTTATGAAACTTCTAAAATATGATTTAAAAACAAAGTAAGTCATTAATCAGATATGTGGAAGAAAGGAGAAAATTGGATCATTCATGATTTATTTAATTCATTACATGTCTTTAAGATAATGCCTGAAGGAGGGTCTTACTGAGTACAGCAATTCATTATAAATAGAGATATATTTGGCTTCACTTATTTAAGTTTCAGAGCATGGATAAAGCTTAAAATAAAATATAAAATTGTTGATTCTGAGTTATATGAGCTGTTCAGTTCTTGCTTAGGAAGAAACAGGAATGAGGGCTACTTTCCAGAAATACTGTCATCATAGTTATAGTGGAATGCCCAAAGAAGCCAGAACCTGATAGAGCTTATCAAGACATAATCTCAGTCCTTCTGGAGAAAGAGGACAACACACAAACATTTGTCTAAATCCTTGTGGAAAATATTAAGTACTTTCACATGTATTTTATCTTAATGTTCTTGTGAAAAGGCAAGGATGAGGATTATTTCATCTTGCATGAGAAATGAGACACAAACTCTCATGATGGTTCTTTCTGACGGTTTAAACTGTGTCATAGAGAATTTATGCCAAAAATTATTTTCAAAACCTTTTGACTTTTTCTTACCTAAAATTGTTCAGATGTTATGGTAAAACCATGCTACTTTTAAATGTTTTGTTTATATATCCCCCGATTAGATTTTGATACAACTGACATTTCTCACCTTCCTCTGCAATTCCTCTCCTAGGTTTCCATCAATTTTCTTTCTTTCTTTCTTTCTTTCTTTCTTTCTCTCTTCCTTTTTTTTGCTTTGTGGTTTTATATTTATTAATTAGTAAATGCAGTGATAAAAGATAACTACTATGTATGTGAATTAAACAAATTCCACCCCATTTCCATACATTTGAAAAAATTTAAAACAAAAGGTATGTTACATTTTTATTAATCATTCCTTTCATTTACATCTCAAATAATATCCCATTTTCCAGTTACCTGTCCACAAAGTCCCCTCCCACATCTACCCTCCATCTTCCTCTTTGCCTCTATGAGGGTGCTCCCCTACCCTCCCACCCCACTTCTACATTATCACCCTATGCTGGGGCATAAATCTCCACAAGACCAAGGGCCTCCCTTCCCATTGATGTTAGACAAGCATATCCTCTGCTACATCACTTTTATTTCCTCTCTCTCTCTCTCTCTTTCTCTCTCTCTCTCTCTCTCTCTCTGCCTAAACCAACTAGGTCCCTTTAGTACTACTACCCAGGTGTGGTTGGATATAAGACCACCTTTTGAGTAAGAGTAGACTTTCAGGGACTATTTATCTGAAGAAAACTGAAACTCCAATTACCAATAGCTTCTCAGCTCATAGGTCTCTCCTTTACAGAAGGAAATGGGTCTGGCTTGATCTTAGGCAGATCTCATGCATGAACTCAAAGCTGTTATGATTTCATGTGTATAATGATCCATTCATGTCCAGCATATGTCATACTACTAATGACCATTAATCCTGGTTATTACAATCTTTCTGCCTCTTCCTAGGCAATGATCTCTTAGCCTGACAGAAAAGGAATGTGATATGATAATCTACTTAGAGTTCAGTACTCTACATATATCATTCCATTCTTGGCATGTTGAGCAGTTTTGGGTCTGGATCTTATTCTGCATCTATTGCACAAAAATGGTTGTGATGGTATTGAGAAATGTACTAAGCCATGAGTATAAAGATAAAAATTTATGCAATACTTTAATGTTAAGTTTATTTAGCAAAATAATAGTGTTAAATTATTCCCCAGTGATTCTTTTGGGAGGAGTTAACAGCACAAAGCTTACGTTCCATTTTAAATTGTGTTTTTAATGCATCTTAATAATTCGATTCTCCACATACAAAATAGTAATTAACTAGCTTTTTAATCCTTTTACTTATTTTCAACCTATTAAAATTATATTTTATGGATTAGATCTACTGAAAAATCACAATAGACTCAGCTTTACTTGGAATTTATTGTGCTCCATGTACTTTTATTTATTGGGATATTATTTAAAATAGCTTGATAAACACTGAAGCATGAAGAAGATATTGCCAAAATCAAGTAGCAAATTCCAACTAGATTTTCAAAGCATTCCTCATTAGTACTGAACTCTGGGTTCTATGGATTTCAAGAAGATTCTTGCTACATCCTTCCATGTACACAAAAATGTGTCAGTTTTAATTAGTTTGTTTAATATACTATTTCCAATCACAATCTACACAACTAATATGCTAGTACTCCCTGGTAATATTTTTTTCAATTACTCACTCAGCATACTGTGTCTCATACATTTTGGCATGGAGGTAACACAGTAGTTTCTTACATGCTCTGGAAATTCTTTTGTATTTGGAAAAACTGCATTCATGCTTACAGGTGGCTTCTTGTCTCTAGAGTATTTGTACACTAATTATTTAACCTTATTTTCCACTTTCAGATTTTGTTATCTTAGGTATGAGGTTTTATCTGTAAGTTTGTTATTACAAAGATTTAATACAAAATGTTAAAATCTATTAGGCTGACATCTTGCCTTAACCCAGGATCAGTTGACTAATTGGTTGCAGGAAAAGTTAATCATGTACATTTTAAACATGTACTTATACATGAAAAAGAGCTTCTTTAGGCTAAAGAAATCATTGAAAAATAATTTTAAAATATTTTAATCTGCTTCTTGTTTTCTACAAAGCCTGGAAATATGAGTATGGGACATAGAGAGGTTTATATTACTTTTCTTAAGAGAGAGGTGCTATAAGAATTATTGTTTTATTGATTGCCTAATATAAAATTTTATTTTTGAAATTAGACTTCACATTGGCCTTAAATTTGCTCTGTAACCAAAAATCATCTTCAATTCCCAATCTCTAGACCTAAAACTCTTTAGTGCTTGGAGTAAATAGGTGTGATATCATCATCCATAGTTCATGCAGTGTTGGTGATTGAACCAAAGGCCTCATGCATGCTAAACTGATTTTACCAACTGAGCTACACCCACACTTCTGTGCTAGGACTTCATATATTAGAAGTGTGATAACTATTGTTGGTTGTCAACCTGAATGAACTACAATGCAAAAATGGGGTTCACATCTTTGAGAAAGTTTTTGCTTGGTTTGAAGTTGGTGAATCCATTTCTAGTCCAGATCTTTAAGGGAAGAAGACATACTTGATCTGGATCTTGAGGTGGTAAGAAACACCTTTAATCTTGGCCACATCTTCTGCTGGAAGTCTATATTAGGACAGAGGAGAAGAAAGTTTCTAGTCTTTGCCTGCTTGCTCTATCCTTCTAGCATATGCATTCATTCACTGGCATTGTACCTATTTCCTTGGTATTCCAGGATATAATGAAGACTAGCCAAGATATCCAGCCTTGTAGACTGATTACCTACTGGATTCTTAGGGTTCCTATTCACAGCCAGTCATTGTTGGATTAGATGCATCCTGTAGGTCATCCGAATAAATGCTGTGACCCTTTAATATACGTCCTCATGCTGTGGTGACCTCCAACCATAAAATTACCTGGTTGCTACTTCATAACTATAAGTTGTTACTGTTATGAATTGTTATGTAAATACATGTGCTTTCAGATTGTTTTCTGTTAACAATGATCCACAGATTGAGAACTGCTGCTCTAGAGAACCCTGACTAATACATGAAGTAAACCACACACGTGAGTGAAATCTGACTGTTACACATGTAAGAATCCTGCTTTCAAGAAAATGAGAAAAATTTTGTAGTCATATTGATTTACAGAAATCAAAAGAAAGCTAAGGTATTATTCTATAAAATATTAATACTTTGTATTATATTGCTTTATTTTAATAAATTATGGATAGAACTCATCGATATGTGTTCCACAAGTCTGCTGCAATGATTTGCCAATAAAAATGTTCTACCTGCTTTCCTTTGATTGGCATATCATGTGTGAACACTTTACTGATGCCTCAGATGGAATTGGTATTAATAGCCCAACTAAGGACTGGAGTAAGAGTTGCATATTTGTTTTGATTCTTTAAGACAGGGTCTCTAATGCATAACTTACATATAAAATTTAATGAAGATGAGATTTGTGGTTATTATTTATTGTATAAGCCTATAAATAACACTAGGAAAAACCCATTACTTATACAGCTATTGCATCATGTAGCAGCTGCTACATTTCTGTTTTGAATGATACAGCTAAGACATAATGACAGATTTTACAATGGCAGACCACCAGGGTAGGATGGGAACAATGTGGTTTAATTGCTTTATTTATTTTTATGCTTTTGAAATGTGCTTAATAGAAATGATGAATAACTGACTTCTTTCAAAATTAAATTCTATTTCCCAGAATGAGAGATTTTAGCGTAACATTCTGCATGTGTGAGTTATGCTGTAGCTTTGTCATCTTTTACATCACAGTGGAAAAAATGCTCCTGATTTATTGCAACATTTTAAATGGATAATGTTACACTGGAACCAGAGACTAAAGCAAACTGAAAGCCACATTTGTCAGAAACTCAGCCTTGACATAGTTTATGATCACCCACTATTGGCTTTATTTATAGGGCTTTATTTAAAAATAAGCTAAGCTAAAAAATTTTTTAAAAAAAAATCACACATGATTGATATTTACCCATTTGTTATTTTTCAGTGTTTCAATTTGGGGCTTTAATGTGGTTGTGAAATACTAGATATATCAGGTTATGTAAAAATTGAAGAATATGTAATGTCTTTCATTTTCATTATATTCATTTGAAGAGAATTATTTTTCTAAATACTCAGCTTGGGTGTGTTCAGCATCCAATATAATCAGAGTAATTTTGAAAGTTCCAGATGAATTATAACTCCCTGTTCAGTCACAAACGATGTTCAATGATTAAACCAAGCTTTGAATACAGTGGGCTAATGTGTAAGATGATCATCACCAAAGGGAAAGGTATTTAGGCCTATAAATTTGTAAAAGCTCAAGTATTTTCAAAACTCAGCTATCTGGTTAAATGAATTATTGTTTGTTTAGTTTTTATATTGAACTTGACTCTTACTACATATTCTTAGTGAAAAAGATATTCATTGTTTTGTCTAGACTGGATGACCAGTGAGCTCCAGAGATCTGGCTATTTCTACCCACTAGTGTTTGGGCTTCGAGCACATACACAGGTCACCAGGCTTTTTGCAAAGGTGTGAAGGATCCAAACTCACATCTTCATGCTTGTATAGACAGAGCTGTACTGACCAAGACTTCTCCATAACCCTACAACTAATTTTGTTTGTATCTTACATGCACCCAAGGCTCATATGTGGAAGGCATGTCCCAGGCTTCTGGCAGGTTTGGAATGTAGTAGGACTTTAGGATATTGGAACTAAGAAGAAAGTTAAGTCATTTAAGGGCTGCCTTAAAGGGAATATTGAGGTTCACACCCTTACTCTCTTTATTTTGCTGCCTCTCTGAGGTGCGCTCTTGTATGAACTCCTGTCTCAAAGCTGTAAATCATCCCAGTGTGCAGGTAATATGACTAATTTGAAGCCTCAGAAAGTGCTTACTATACTAAACTTTTCTACCATTTAAGTTCATTGTCTTGTGTATTTTGTCACAATGTCAGAAAGCTGCCTGACATAGAAGGGAGAAGTAGGAGCCATATTTTCTTCAGTTTTTAAAGAAATATTCATTGAATTTCAACACTGCCTGAAGTTTTAATGTAAAGAGCAATATTTACAAATTCTTCAAGTAGTAGATTCTTTGGCCTTCTTTGCCCCACAAGGCAGTTATTTAACATGTGGTCAGTATTAGAAAGCTTAGCAAACTGCTTAAAGGTCAAACTAGCAGGTAGAAACACAAATAAATCAAGAATCATGCATGAAAGACTCATGGAGTCCACTGAGTTCAAAGCTCAGTATAACTAGATGAAAATGCCTGATTCACTAAGCTGAGTGAACTTCATGTAGTAAACTGAACACTAGATTTGAGACTTCATGGAAACATGACATTCCCATTCGGACCAAGAAAAAAATGCAACTGTCATATGCTTTCCAATTTAGCAGGGATGCTGTATAACCTACAACCCTGAAAAAGGACTTCATATTTTCTTTGCAAAAATTCAAGTGGTAGGGCTGAGTGTTTTCAGATTTTAAATCACAACAGGGCAAAGAATGGAAAGCTGAATTAACAAAGCTCAGTCAATAACTGCTGCTTAAACTGGGCGAGGAGAATATGTTATTGCAACTGACCTGAATATTAGAGTGGGGTAGAAGAAGGAAAGCCTATTTAATTGAGACACTGTATGAGAACTGAAATACAAAAGGGAAAAGGCAGTTTCACTGAAAATAAAATATTCATGTTGATAAGTTACATAAAACAAAAGATGGAGTGTTTTCTGCAGGGAAATTACTTTGTTTGATGAGCTACATTTATGCATGAGGGAGTTTTAAATTTTTGAAAAACCCCTTGGTTATTTTTTTTTCTTCTTTCAATTCTGGTGGCTTTAATTTCACACATAAACAGATGTACAATTTTCTAGCTAAAAGCTTCTTACTCTGTTTAAACTTGAATTGATGGCATCAGGGGAAGAAAGATGCCTTTTTACACTGAGGGTGATTAGGAAATCAATGGTTAAGGCCTCTACTGCATTTTGAAACTGCCCTATGATAAAATATATCTTCATTTTCTTGCTTGCTTTTAATATCATTCTGATTGAAGCATATTCTTCAGGGATGCTGAACGCTATGTCTGCTAATAGCTTGAACTTTAGCAGCAATCTCATTTGAATGAACTCTATTATATAATGAACTTGATTGAGTGGCATGCAAACCCCATGTTAAGGTTTGCCTGTTTAGGTCTTGATCTTGGAAAGTTGCTGCTTTTTCTTGGTGATTAGTATGGAAGGCATTTTAAAGTCACGTCAGCAAACAAGGTTTGCATCTTGTATATTGGTAGTCAATCTGACATTCGTAGAAAGAAAAGTAAAATGTGCCTCTATGTCTAGAGACTTAAGTTTCAGTGGGAGAATGTTAGAGTAGAAGAGTGGTTAAACTTTAGCATGTAAATTTCTTTTACGTCATAGAGTTGATATGCATTTTGACATGTTTGAA
This sequence comes from Rhynchomys soricoides, assembly GCA_019843965.1. NCBI lineage: Eukaryota > Metazoa > Chordata > Mammalia > Rodentia > Muridae > Rhynchomys > Rhynchomys soricoides. Next base: position 871,674 of record JADRCH010007930.1, read on the forward strand.
GGGAGTTGCTAGTATCTGTCTCATAAGGATAAGAACAAGCATAGGATTGACTGTGTACACACTAATGTACTTCTGGTAAGCTTTCTCAGTGCTTGTTCACACAAAGTTGTCTGATCCATTAAGGACAGGCTATTATAAAAATGTACTTAGGCAAACATCTATAAACACTCTTGTAAGGAATTACCAAGTGCAATAAATTAGTAACTCCACTTGTAGAGAGTCTACAAATTTTCTGTCTACATTAACGTTGGTTGTAAACCTCTTTCAGTGATGTACTAGGCTACTGGATATCAAGGATTCAGTTAAGAGAAGTGGGAATATATTGTCACTGTGTATATTACAGAATCATCTAGTGACTACAGCAGGCTTTTGAAATTTAAACAATGCTCAACTAATAAGAAAATATACATTGACATTCTGTTAGCATTTTACACACATGCAAGCACATATTTGGCCCTTTATTATGGTTAGATTATTTCAAAGTGCACGGGTTCATGGAAGGATAATGCTTAAGAAATTTTGAAATATTGGAACATCTCCAAATCAATGTTGAACTTAGTGGTTTTTCCACACTCATGTGTATTTCAGAATTATTAACTGACTGTGACTCCCTGGGGATCCAAGACAAATCTGGCCCATTTGCATTCATGTGAAGTAAAGAATGAAGCCTATTGGAACTTTTGGAACTTAAAACTGCAAGTTCACAGACAGTACAAATTGCTACTTGACTCTCCTCCAAGAGTGGATAACATGGTTTTGAGAGGATAATGTGCTGTTTGAACTCTGGTTTTGGAATTTACTTTTGTAAATAAGTAGAGTCTCCGATGGAATAAGGTTGTGAGTTCTTCATTGCAAGACATCATAAGCCTATCAGGAAATTTGAGCTTTAGTGGTAACAAGATACCTAAATAGCTATGTATGTAGTCTCAATGTGTGTAAAAAAATTTAGAAATCAAAGACTTTGAAGCAAGAGCCAGATTGGTTCTCAGCTCTTAGTGTCCTTAAATCATTTAAGTTATAAATTTTATTCATTCAACAGTAAAATACATCTTTAAAATTAAACTTTATTTAATATTTTAACATTATTTATTTATTTATTTATTTATTTATTTATTTTACATTCCAGATTTTATTCCCCTCCCTGTCTACCCTCCAACTGATCCACATGCCATACCTCCTCCCGGTCCCCTGTCACCACGAGGATGGCCCACCACACACCAGCCACCCCACCGGACCTCTAAACTCCCTGGAGCCTCCAGTCTTTTGAGAGTTGTTAGGTACATCTTCTCTGATTGAACCCATATCTGTCAGTCCTCTACTGTATAGGTGTTGGCAGCCTCATATCTGCTGGTATATGCTGCCTGGTTGGTGGTCCAGTGTCTGAGAGATCTCTGGGATCCAGGTTAATTGAGACTTCTAGTCTTCCAATAGGGTCACCCTCCTCCTCAGATTCTTCCACCTCTTCCCTAATTCAACCACAGGGGTCAGCAACTTCTGTCCATTCATGGGGTGCAAATATCTGCATCTGACTCTTTCAGCAGCTGAAAGAGTAAAGTGCATTTAATACCTTATCTTCTAAGAGTGTTGTAGTTATATCTATATGTGTTCAACAAAATACAGAGTAGAGGTTCAGCCAACAAGACTGGAGGAGACTGTGGTAACCATCAATGAACTTAGCCTATTAATAGTATTGGCTTTCTACAGAACTTACCTCATTCTTGGTATTTGAGTTGTATCTCTCTAAAAATTATATTATCTAGATAGTAGACTAAAGGAAAATATGATAAATTAAAGCAAACAGGGCAGCAAAGGAAATAGTTGGTACTAGAGAGGTGGCTAGTCGGTGAATACTTACTGTACAAGTATGAGAACTTCAGTTTGATATCCAGACACATAAAAAAGTAGAGAATATTGGTATGTACTTGTGATCACAATCCTAGGGACATGAAAAGAGGCAATATACTGGTTTGGCCCAGGACAATAGGAGACTCTGTCTCAAAAATAAAATGAAAAAAGAGAAAAACTTGACAAACCAAAACAAATTAACTAACAGCAAAACACACTGATGAACATAAAACTAACCAAACAATAAAACTACCACCACCACCACCACCAGAACAACAGCAAAACACAGGGAGCACCTAATGAGTGACAGTTGAATGGGATTGTGTGCTATATCCATGTACACACACTTCCTTACCCCCTTCTCCACCCACTGATAACCTGCATATAAGACATTTACACGCTGATATAAATGTGCTCATTACTAAGGCAGACTCTTCATGATCATTTGGCCTTGCTATGGGACATGTGTCACCATTCCAGAGGCAAAGGATTACTGGGTTGAGAAGCATATTTCATCTGTCATGAATGTATTCATTGTAGTGAATGTAGAGGGAGAAGGGAAAATGATTTGGGATACAGGAAGACTCAGGTTTAATCAAAGCATGTTGTGTTCATGGATGAAGTTCTCAAACAACTTATTTACAAAGGGATACTCTGGAAAGGACTTTAGTTTGTATTAAGATGTCCTTAAGATATATCCTTTCAACACTGAATCACCTACACCTGTTAAAGTGCAGCCATATTCTTTTACCTAATATATTTATAAAAGTAAATTGATAAAATTTAAACTGAAGTTGACTTGTGGAGACATATTAAACCATAAATGTAGATTTTTTTGTGTTCTGTAATTCTCTGTTCAACCAAAAATCAGAAGTTATGATTAATATTTTTGTAAATTTAAATTTCTTGGAATGGCCCAGAAGGATAATGGAAGCAGTAGGTAAGAAATCTAAGATTGAGACCACAGAGATTTTGAAAGTACCACTGGTGTGCATTACTGAAGGGTGTGACACTCTACTTTGATGTGAAATAGAGCAAAATCAGTCAAACTTGGTGTCTAATCTGAACCCTGATGACAGACAAATATAGTTCTAACTTATAGGAGTGAAGTGGAAAGGAAGTAGATTGTGTGACAGCAGAGAAAAATCTAAAGATATACTTGCTAAGGTGATGATTCCTACTTTGCCTTAAACAATTTACCCTCCTACCCCCTGGATGATTATAAATCAACTCTGCCATTCTTTCTTCATTCCCCAGAAAGGTATTTCTTAGCCAAAATATATTCTGTGATATTAAACATCAGAGAATCAAAAAGAAAAATGTAAAATTGTTGTCAATGAATAAACATCCCTTTAGAATCAGGTTTGCAATGTGCATAGTTTTTTTTACACAAGGAACAACTGCACTGATTGTGGGAAGAAATGAATAAATAACATGATTGATATCTTGAACCTCTGGAAAAATGATTTATTCTGCCCTTGCATTTTTCTTCCCATAAAAATATGCCATGATAATTGGAATATAATTAACTACATTTATCCCCTATGAAAGTTCTTTAATATTGCAGAAATATTTCCTTGTGAAATATAATTGTTGGAATAGTTCCCAATACATCTGCATTGTTGATCTTTGGTTAAGAGTACATGAGGAAAACTGGGAAGAGGGATGACATTTGAAATGTAGATAAAGAAAATATCCAATAAAGAAAAATAAAAGAGTACATGAGGTCACATTACTGTCAGAGAGGACTTCTGGAAGAATTGCTTTAACTTGGTGGGAGACTAAGAAACATCTGCAAAGTCGGGGAAGAAAAGAATTAAGGACTAGACTATGTATAGAATATGATATAATCAGTGGGGATTTATTCTTCATAAACCTCTGTGAATTGTAAACTTGTCCCGCGCTACGGTCTCGCCAGCAAGAACGACACGGCACACATAGGATCCTTCTGCAGTAAAGCTTTAATGCATCTTGAGAGGGAGAGCATAAGCTTGCCACAAGTGGAGACCCTGAACAATAGAACACCCGCCCTTTATATAGGTCACAGCGCTTGCCTGGGACATGGAGCTTCCCCATTGGCTCCCGCACACCAGGCCAGATGACGCCAGGAGAGAGGCTGAGACTCTGAGGTGGAAAATTACCAGGTGCATGCGCACTAGCCTGTTTACAACTTGTCCTCGGCCAGATGTAGGCGCCATCTTGTAATGGTGGATGTGGGTGCTCAGGCGGCTCCCAACATAAACTCTTTGTGCTACTTTTACAAACTCCAGAGCAGCCTTCGATTTGTTTCGGCTCTTCTGTGTCTGACCCACTGGCCACTGTGCAGGGTTTTCTGGTTTTGTTTGTTTGTTTGTTTTGTTTTGTTTTTCTTTGTTTTTGTTTTTGTTTTTTATTTGCTGACCTTCCTCAGGCACTTCATGTTGTTAGTCATCTGTTTGTTTACTACATCACAAAAAGACTACAAAACATATGTGTGTAGTGAAGAACTTCCTAATGGTGGTGCACAGAAGGAGACTAGATGCCATTGGGACTGAGAGGTATCTTACTAAGAGAGCAAAGCATGTGTATTTGTTATAGGACATATGCCAAATAGACAGTTAAGAGGACAGTTCCACAAGGTAGATCATGAAGTGTTTTCAGGAAGAAGTGAGATGTTTATGACTCTGCCTGTGAGCATGTGACAGTGTGTGTGTGTGTGTGTGTGTGTGTGTATGTATGTATGTATGTATGTATATACAATTACATGTGTATGGCTTGTGTTTATGTGAGTGTGTTTAAGAGTAAGTAAAAGATTTGCCCCCAAAGAAAGAAGGAACATTGATTTTATCTTGATTTTTAAACTTCTACAGAAACCTACAACTGGCCCAAATCCAGGAACAACTGGGTTGCCCACAGGATGCCCAGCCTAGTAGACAAATATATGATATGACTCCTACCACAAGGCTTGGTAACAGGTGTGGAAATATTTTCAGAGTGAGAGGACCAGGGCAACTGCGAGAGAATGTCTTCTATATATATGACAGGGCAGCTGCAGCCATGACACTCCCGATATGCTTTCCAAAACAACACCAGCTCAATAACAATGCCAGCTGACCTTCCAATGTAGATGGGAGAAATCTTACAAGGACCCACCTCCAGATGAAGACTTCAGTCAATTACTGGATGCAGAAAGAAGCAGGGGGAGAGAGAGAGAGAGAGAGAGAGAGAGAGAGAGAGAGAGAGAGAAAGAGAATACCATTCTTCTCCAGGAATGAGACCCTGATAGATTATCAAATCTCAAGTGCACTGCCCTAAACATGTACATATGAACAATACTACATGGACACAGAGGTTATATACATACTCATTTGTGTATATGCATATATATTTATGTGTTTTATGTGTTTGAGTACAACAATAATAATTAAAGGAAAACTTTGAAGTGAAACAGAACATTGAAGGTGATAAGTAGAGAAAGGAAGTAGTAGAAATGATATAAAAGGTATTGATATATAACATTTTCAAAAATTAAGAAAAATAATTAGGATAGGGAAGCAGGTCTATCGATTGGTTAAGCCCGAGGGAGGAATGAACATGATTGAAATAGGTAATGTGAAAATTTCATAGAACTAATTATGAAAATGTATTTTTTGACTGTTATTTATAGTGACACTAGTTTTCTTGACTACTGTAAACATAAGAGAATGAATTATTTGCATATACACTCTGTTGATCAAATTAGTATCTTAAGCTATACCAATCATTTACTAGATAATTTGGTAGCTAACATTATTTATTCTTTCCCTTAGACAGACATAACTGTTATTAATTTATTTGGGTCATTAGTAGGAACTTCAAACCCTACAAATGAGTACCTGAAGAGTACAGAAGAGAAGACTGAAAATAACTTGTACTGTGCTTTTTTGTGTTCAACAATTGGGGAGCCACTAAATGGGTGAGTTCAGTTTTATAAAGAGTTAACATAGTAATATCCACGAGACATGTCACCATAAAAGTCTACTGGTAAATATACGTGCTAAAGTGAGAGGTGGATAAATCAGGGAGCTTGGTTTTATGGGTGAGTTTCCTGATGGGAAAGAAGGCGATTATTTGGTATTAAAGAGAGAACAAAAAAGAATTAACAGACAGGTGAAGATACAAAAAATAGCAGGAACAAAATTAGAAAATTGTCCAGTTTTTTAAATCATATTTTAAAAAGCCAGAGAAGTAGAAGTTGTATTTAGCAGAGTCTGGGGAACTTAAGAGGACCAGATCAAAATGAGTGTTCCCTGGCTTTGAATAGTAATAATAATAATAATAATAATAATAATAATAATAATAATAATAATA
>JADRCH010007930.1:877857-939649 GCA_019843965.1 Rhynchomys soricoides
TAATAATAATAATAATAATAATAATAATAATAATAATAATAATAATAATAATGTGCCGTTACATCATGTAACCCTATACAAGCTGCACAGGCTCGTGTGAAGCAAAGCAGCTGGTGCTTCTCCCATTTCACAGATTGCAAAAGGTAGCCTTGTCCCCAAGGTCATGCATCAGGTAAATAACATAAGGGAGAGCAGCCACATTCTGAGTTCAACATTTTGAACTTTTCAAAGTGTGGTGCTCATCTTGAAACAGGAGGAGGAGGATGAAATCTGCTGTGAGAAGGAAAGCATTCTAGGCAGTAATCCAAAAGTGGTCCCTTGCCCACCCACTCACTTAAATTATACTACTGCCTACTCATCTTAGTAAACCAATGTGCTGCAGAAAGTTCTGGCTGTCACAAAGGGGTAGGGGTAACACTGGACACTTGTTTGTTTTTACATTACCATATACACATGTTCTACCAAGTGATGCATATAGAGACATTAACAAAACAGTCATTATCTCAGAAGTTGTAAAGATGATTTTCTACTGGAAGATAGACTTTGAAACAAATAACAGAAGTTACTTTGAGTATAGTCTCACAAACAAAGTCATGGTGTAAGGTGGTTTGAGAAACTATAAATGAATTTTTCTGAACCCTTGAGATCAAGCGAAGATGGGAAAAAATCAAATATCTGGAGTAGTTAGAGCATATGTGTTTTCATTTTTAATTTTTTGAACAATCTCCAAACTGATTTCTACATTGACCATATTAGTTTGAGTCCCACCAACAGTAAATAAATATTTATTTTCTTTCTTCACATCCTTTCCAACAACTGTTGTCAGATTTGTTGACTGGACTGAGATGATATCTCCAAGAAGTTCTAATTTGCATTTCTCTGATGGATAGGGATACTGAACACTTTTTAAAAATAGTTATTGGCCACTTGTGTTTTTTTTTTTTTTTAACTCTACGTTAAGTTCATCTGCAATTTGTTGATTGACAGTTTTCTTCCCTCAATATTTAATGTCTGTAATTCTTTATAATAGACATCATCCCCATGTATTCAGTGTAGCTAGTAACATTCTCTCCCATTCTGTGGGGTGTCTTTTAACTCTGATGATTGTATTCTTTGCTCTTCAGAGCCTTTTATTCACATGAAGTCATGCATGTTGATGCTTGGGGGGAGTTCCTGTTCTGTGGGTGTTCTAGTTTAAAAGTTCTTACCAAATCCAATAACTTGAGAGGTAGATTTTTTTGTTTTGGCTTGTAAATGTTTCAGGTTTTAAACCAAGGCCTTTGAACCCTTTTCAACTGATATAACTAGTGAACTCCATGCTCTATTACAGAGATATTCTCATGCTAAATACTGTTTAATTCTCTATAGCAAAGAATTGAAATCAACCCAGTTTATTGATCAAAATTATTAATGGATAATGTAAACTTGGTATACACACACATACAACCACATACAAACATGCACATATAATGGAATACTACTCAGCTCTAAACAAAAATAAAGATAAAATTAATAAGTTTGAAGAGAAATGGATGGATTTAAATATAGAACATTAAGAAATACTACCTCAGAAAGAAATAAACCACATATTCTCTCTCAAATGAGAAATCTAGCCAACTATATATGACTATAAGTAAATAAATGTACATATAGATAAAATAAAACATAAACAAAAGAGAAGAAAAAAGTTAAATGTAAAGAGAGGTCAAAGGACTAAATGTAGGCAATGGACAGGCATTTATGAAAACAGATATAAAGTGAATGGATTTCATAGTTCCAATTCTGTCGTGAGCTTTTGTTTTGGGTTGTGGATAAGTTCATAAGAAATATTCCATACTGCAAGTGCAAAATTTAATGTGAAGCTTCACAACTTCTGTTTTAAATGTCAGTTCTAACTTTATATAAGTTCATTAAGTTTCATAGGCTTTTTAAATACCAAAGTTTATATTGTTTTTAAAAAAAGAAAGCAATGAAGTACTTGGGAATCAGCAAATTAGAGGGCCCTTCAGATAGATTCATACATGTGAAGAAATGAAAGTATCTCATATGACCAGAGAGTTTAGTTTCCATTTTAACTGACAGAATTTTCTGTTAATGTTGTTTGTGGTAAGACTGAGACATCTCATTTTAATTCAATATTTTTTCCAAAATGATAATTCTTGAAAGATAAATTACAATAATTTGCTAAATAATCTTATGAGCTTGGCTGAGAGTCACATAACAAGCAATGTCTCTCAGGAAGGTAGAAGGTGCTTTAATGGATGAGTCAAAGAGTTGATTTTTGTCAAGTGAGAACAAGTATTTAAGAGGATAGATAATAGGATATTGGTTAATATCGATTATTTCAGATCATTTTTCTTGTGAGCATTAAAACAAAAGGGACTTCATTATTCTGCCACCTCAGATTGGTAGGACCTTCCTCAAGAGGTTCTGAAAGTCTCTTGTTTTCAGGGAGAAAAGTCTGTTAGGGGAGATTCCTAGTTTTCTAGGAATTGCATGGTACTCAGCACAAAGCATTCTGTTAGGATTTAGACTGTTTAAATCTGGTCTGAAACAATGGTTTTCTACACGCGACAAAAATAAATATATAATTTGTTATAAAGTAGGTGTGTGTGTGTGTGTGTGTGTGTGTGTGTGTGTGTGACAGAGACAGAGACAGAGAGACAAAAAGAGAACAAGAGAGAAGCCTATAACCATGTGTGTTTGCGTAGCTATATGGGATAGTTATCTGCTATGTTTTAAAACTCTGGCCTCATCCACAGCACCCCAACATTCTAGAAGCAATGCTGTGATCAACTGAGATTTCTTTGGGTTTTCTACTGTGGCAGCCATCAGCTGCTTGAGACCATGCTGTACTGAGCATTTTAAAACTTTCTTTCATTTTAATTTAAAAAGCTACATATGGCTAGTACCAACTGTACAGTGGTACAAAAGGGGAATTCAAGAAAAGACTCTTGAGTTCCCACTGCAATATGTTTGATACATTTGACATGAACTTTATATTTCTTGTGTTCTTTGGCCTGAATGAAATTGAAAAACAAAAGTGTTTTCTTGGTATAAGAGAGAACTTACCTTGAACAAAAATGAAGGTGTGAACAAAAGCTTATTTTCCAAACTCACTGGGGGAATTAAAAAGTATACATGTTTATACAAAAACAAGCCACCAAAATATGTAAACAGAAATTCACAGAATGTATTTTTTTTCAGAACCCCAAAGGGTTAAAATAAATAACCTCCTTTTTATTCCCATTTGAGCAAAACTATTTAGAGAAAAAACCCACAGAAACAAAATAAAATAAAATTTAAAAAAATAATTATGTAACAAATCATCAGGAAAGTCTAAAAATTATTTCATAAGATAAAATGGGAAAATAATCTATGGTCAACCAATTTATTTCCTTTCATTATATCTGATATTTTACGTTCCTATAAAACATCCTTTCTCTCTCTGAAAACATGTTTGGATATGAAGACATACAGTTGAATATGAAAAATGAAAATGTTATAAAAGTATGCATAACAAAAAATACCTTTTGGATAAGGAGATGACTCAGTGGGTAAAACCACTAGCTGCCAAGAATAATGAACTGACTTAAATCCCTGGGACTTAGATGGTGGAACAAGAGAACCACCTTCTACAATGCAAGTACAGTTCTAGTGGAGTCAGAGCACTGAATGAACAATGTGTCACACATACAACCACATTTACACAGAGAGACAAACACACACACTAAGTACATAAATAAATATATAGATGGGAGAAAAATTATGTTTTGCTTCTTATGTCATTAGCCACATATTAACATTCCTAAGGATAATAATAATAATCATTTTAGCTAAAATTTCTGAGCTATTTTCTTTTCTTTTTACTTCTGTATATACCAAATATAAATTCTAGTTTAGATGGTGTTCTAAATACTGGGCTGGTATATAGAAATAAACATACCATATACAATAAATTCATTGAGACCTATCAGGACCAACAGGTGAGACTACTACCCCAGTTCCCTGCTTCTGGCTGCTCCAGACAAAGCAAGCAGCAGCAAGTTCTTTCTAGTCTCCTCTGAACTCTATTCCCAGGGTCATAGCTCTGCCTGCATCCTTGAAGGCCTGCTGCCACCCAGGACAACCAGGTGAGATCCCCACCCCTAAATTTCCTGCTGAGTCCCCTGGCAAGCCCAACAGCAATTAGATTTGCCCCATCCCCTCTCCATTCAATCTTCTGGTCCATACCTGTACCTACAATCCTGTGGCCTTGAGCAATCAAGGAGTATCAGTTATGCCTTCATTCCTGGAGGCTTCCTGCCAATCATGACAACCAGAGGTCTGATGCCATCAGGGACTACCATCTCTGCCTTCATTCCTGAATCCTGCTGCTGCCTTGGACAACCAGCTCTATCTGCAAGCCCAGAGGCCTGCTGCTATCAGAAACTGCCAGCTCTGCCTATATTTCCCAGAGTCCTGTTGCAACCTGGGACAATCATCTGTAGCTGTAACTGCAGAAGGCTGCTGCCTTCAAGGACCAGCAGCTCTACCAGCAGTCCCAGAGACCTGCTTCTATCAGAGAACACCAGTCCTGCCAACACCTGGAAGAACCAGTGGCTAAAGGCCAGCATAAGAACATAATCAGCAAAAGCCAGGGCAAAGTGGTACCACCAGAACCCATCTATCTTATTATAGCAATCCATGAATACCCTAACATACCTGAATCGCAAGAAAATGACCTCAAACCTAAACTTAGGAACATGATAGAGGCCTTTGAAGAGGAATCAAATAAATTCTTTAAAGGAAAACAGGAAAATACAATTGAACAGGTGAAGGAAATGAATAAAAATTTCCAATACGTGATAATGGAAATAGAAGCAATAAATAAAATACAGACTGAGGCAATCATGGAGATGGATAACATAAGAAAGAGAACAGAAACTGCAGGTGAAAACATCACCTACAGAATATAAAAGTTAGAAGAGAGAATCTCAGAAGTAGAAGATACGATGGAGGAATTGATATTTCGGTCAAAGGAAGTGCTAAATCTAAAAATTTTATAACATAAAACATCCAGGATATTTGAGACACTATAAAAAGTCCAAACCTAAGAATAGTAGAAATAGAAGGAGAAGATTCCTAACTTAAAAGCTCAGAAAATATCTTCAACAAAATCACAGAAGAAAAATTTCTCTAAAGGAAGAGATTCTTATAAATGTACAAGAAGCTTGCAGACCACAAAATAGATTGGACCAAAAAAGAAAATTCTCCTGTGACATAACAATTGAAACACTAAATATAGAGGACAAATAAAGAATATTAAAAGCTTCAAGGAAAAAGGCCAACTATCAGAATTACACCTGAGAAGCAACAGAGATGTTTAAAGTCAGAGGGCCTAGGCAAATGTCTTGCAGACCCAAAGAAGCCACAAATGTCAGCCTAGACTACTATACCCAGCAAAATATTCAATTACCATAGATGGAGAAACCAAGATATTCTGTGACTATACCAAATTTAAACAATACCTTTCCATTAATCTAGCTGTACAGATGATACCAGATGAAGGAAAACTCCAACACAAGGAGGGTAACTACACCCATGAAAACACAAGAAATAAATAGTTTCACATCAACAAAAACAAAGGACAAGAAATACAGAGAGAGAGAGAGAGAGAGAGAGAGAGAGAGAGAGAGAGAGAGAGTTTTACTACCAATACAAAATATCTCTCACATCATTGGACTCAATTTCCCAATAAAAAGATTCAGGCTAACAAAGTGGACACATAAACAGGATTCATCATTCTGCCTCATACAAGAAACACACCTCAGTAACAAATAGATAGCACTTCATGGTAAAGAGATGGAAAAAAAGGTCTTCCAAGCAAACAGACCCAAGCAGAAAGCTGAAATAGTAATTTTAATATCCAATAAAATCAAATTTTAACCAAAATTAATCAAAAGAGATGCTGAAGGAGACTTCATACTCATTAAAGGAAAAATCTTTCAAGCTGATGTCTCAATTCTGAATATCTATGCTTCAAATGTAAGGGCACCCACATTCATAAAAGAAACATTACTAAAGCTTGAATCACACATTGAACCCCACTCACTTATAGTGGGAGATGTCAACACCCCACTTTCACCAACGATTAGGTCATCAAGACAGAAACTAAACAGAGGTAATAAAACTAACAGATCTTATTAATCAAAATTACCTAACAGATATCTACAGAATATTTCACCCAAACACAAAAAAGTATACCTTCTTCTTAGCACTTCATGTAACCTTCTCCAAAACTGACCACATTGACAGTCACAAAGCAAACCTCAGCAGATACAAGAAGATTGACATATCCCCTTACTCAGAACACCATGAGTTAAAGCTGGACTTCAACAACAACAGAAAGCCTACCAACTCTTGAAAACTTAACCCTCATGGAAAATGAATGACTGCATCAAAGAAGAAAAAAAGGAAGGAATTAAAGTCTTCCAGAATTCAGGAAAAGGAAGGCACAATATTCCTACGTTTCTCAGACATAAAGGAATCAGTGCTAGGAGGAATGTTCATAGAACTAAGTGCCTTAATAAAAATATTGAAAAGATCTCAAACTAGCAACTTAACAGCACAAACGAAAGCTCTAGAACCAAGAGAAGCCAACACATCACACCAAAGAGGAGTAGAAAGCAGGAATTAATCAAACTCAGGGCTAAAATCAATCAATTAGAAACAAAGAGCACAATACAAAGAATCAACTAACCCAGAGCTGTTTCTTTGGGAAAATCAACAAGATAGACAAAGGCTTATCTAAACTAACTAAAAGACAGAAAGAGAATACCCAAATTAATAAAACCAGAAATTAAAAGGGTAACAGAACAACAGACACTGAAGAAATCCAAAGAATCATTAGTGTCTGCACAAGAAGATCAACAGAGTCAACTGACCTGGACCCTTGGGGACACCCAGAGACTTAATCTCAAAAGAGCATACATGGCCCTGACAGGGGCTGTCCTTGACTCTCTTGCCAGTCTATGACTACTGTTACCTTAACTGGGCTGCCTAGTCTGGCCTCAGTGGGAGAAGATTTACTTAGGTCTGAAGTGACTTATTACCAGGGTGAGTTGGTACCCATCAGGGGATTCCCCCTTCTCAGAGGAGAAGGGAAGAGGAGAGGAGTTGTGTGAGGGGGTACAGAGACGAGGCCTGGGAGCAGGATGTAAAGTGAATAAATAAATTAATTAATGGAAGAAAAGAATAATATAAACAATTCATTGAAGAAAATGCATGCTGAATGAATGAATAGTATCTGAAACACAGTGAGCAAGTATGGGAGTTAAACTGTGGCATTTGAACAGATTTCAAAATTCTGACTGAACTGGGGTTGTTAAAAGGAAAATGGGAAAATAAAATGAGTGTCTCATTAGGAAAGAGGTTACTGTTTAAATATGAGGACCACCAAGACTTGGAGGAGTAATAAGCAAGACATCGTATAGAAAATTACATATGCAAAGGCCTAAACACATATGCATGTCTAGCTTCTTCCAGGATGGCATTGTTGAAATGTGTTAATTAATTAATAGTACCATTTGTTAAAGAATCATAGCTCCATTCTAGGATATATATATATATATATAATGCTCCATTAAATATTTTATGAATCTCTCAGTTAATAATAGGGTTGTATATAGTGCTCATTCACACCTCTATTAGCACCTTATTCAGTGATTTCAAGGAAAGTGATTGCATGATGTTAGGTTCTGATTATTTCTCTTATGAAATGTATTGTACAATACTTAGCTTCTTCATTGTTCTCAAAGTCTATTCATTATTAATATAAATACTTACTTCTTAAAGAAATTGAAACTGACTGTTGTGCACTCAATTAATATATCCCGACTTGGTGGTTATATTTAGTTGTCAACTCAGTACAATATAAAATAACCGATATAAAAAAGCCTGCATGAAGAGTTTTCTGTATTTGGTTGGCTGTGGGCACATCTTTGAGAAGAATATTTTTATCATGTTAATTGATTTGGAAAACCCTACCTACTCTCAAAGAGGGGTACCATTCCCCAGATAGAGAATCTCATTGTGTTAGAGTAGAGACAGCAAGTTAATTCCTAGCAAGTATGAGTATAAGTTCTGTTCTGTTTCTGATCATGCATATGTTTTGACCATCTGCCCAAAGCTCCTACTGCTGTGACATCCTGCTATGACAAAAAGAAAACCCTAAGTTGAAGTCAATTCTTTTGGTCCTGAATTGCTTTCTGTGGGTATTTATCACAGCAACAGGAAATTAACCTAAGATGCTCCATAAAAAATTGCTAAGTTGCTAGATTATTATAGTAATAACATCATTGTGTATAAGAAGGCATATGAAAGAGGATATGACACTGATTTGGTGTATTAATGAATATATCAAACTCTAGAGAGAAGTAAAATGATGTGCCTACACTCTTAAGTAACTATCATTGCTTACCACTTACACTTTACTACTAAGGAATGGGAGGGAAAGAAGCATCTTCAAAGTCAATTGGATGGTGAGCAGTGGAGCTAAAGTTCCATCTGTTTCTAAGGAATGGCTTGAGATATTTCTCCTTCAAACAACAGAGATAGAATATCACTTTTTGCCTAGGAGGTAGCTCGGTTTTACTTAAGGGGAAACAACGTTATTTATCAGAAATAAACCAGAGAAGCTATATTAAAACCTTCTATTTAATCCATGAACACATTCTTCAAGGGTACCTAAAAGGTTCTATTGAGATAAACCATTCTGCCAAACGGAACATAAGTCATATGCTTTTAAAAAATAGAACTTTTAATTTTAGTTTACATCACAATTACAACCTCACAATTTATTGTGGTAGAATCTACAATATTTCCCGAGTACATTGAAATTAATGATGTGCTCATTAGTTAACTCCACATTACCCACTTTAGTTTCCTTACTATTTGTATATATTTGAAATCTTACTTGTATGCAAGGAAAAAAGACTTCATTCTCATCCTGAACTGTAATATTTACACTCTGTAAGCAATGTAAGCAAAGTACAGAAACTACTTTATTGACACACTCTCATGCATGTTGCCAGGTCACAGTCCTAATAATTACTTAATATTTATTCCATGTACATTGATAGTTTTCCAACTTCACAATGAAATTATTGCATTGCTCTGCTAATAAGCTATTATCATCTGAATGCATGACTGATTTTTAGTGTAGAGGCAACGTTCCAGTTACCTTGATTGCTGTGTTTTGCTAAACATCCTTTTTATTTTCAAGTTGTTCTTTTGTACATGAAACTGATCTGATTTAACCACAGTGGGAAGGACTTTTTATTAGTCATTTTACATATTTGTAATGAATTTACAACAAGCACCCAACCTCCTACACTGACCCCCTAGGCTGATCAATTGAAAGCATTTACTGGATCACCAACTGAGATTATAGGGTGTAATCTGTGACTAGGGATCAGAGATTTCTGTGTAAATTTAATTTACTCTTGTGGGAATCAAAAACTCATTAACACTTTATTCTTTCCAACTGAGCTGTAAGCCTGAAGCAATTAGTATTCAAAAATATTTTCTTTCATTAATATTTTTCACTATGTAATCTGTTTTTGTTCCAATTTAGGAACCAAAATGATGCATTTTAAAATTTAATATGTGCAGGCATTTCTGTTGTTGTTTTGTGTTATTATTTTCAAATAAATATTTATATACAAATTAAGTAACAGCAATAAAATAATATAAAACAGAGTCTAGATACCCATTTCTTTCTACTTTCCAAATGAAGTGACTAATAACTTTCAAGGGATCAGGATTATTCTTGCTCAAAAGAAGAAGTGAGAAAACATTTTTAATCATTAACACAAGAGAGTTTGCCACTTTGCAGTGGGGAAAGACACTGAGTGCTAGCAGTGTGAGCCTGGGGGCTGTTGATGAGCCACACAGATGTGTGAGAAACAGTCTCTCAGCAATGTTTAAAATGGATAGTGAATGAATAAACAGTTTTTATTTTTTATGTGCCTCATCTAGGACGATCTGATCATCTGTTCTTACATGCAGGCAAAATGCAAGACTGTATGATAACACAGTTTCTTTTAAACTCCATCAAGATCTCCAAGGAAACTATTCAAGAGCAGAACATAAATTCTGTCAAAAGCAATTTGGTTTTGTTTTGACTTTAAACACTGGCATACTTTAAAAGTATGATTCATTACCAACTGTCGTTGTAATAGCATGTGACATATAATACTGCAAAATATATAATCTGTAATATTACAAACCATAGATTAACAAAAATGCTCAATAAAAAACAGGACACTATCTTGCCAATAACTCGCTCTGGCAGTGCATGTAGCAGAGTACCTTTCTCTGTCTGTTCTTTTGTTTGTTTGTTTGTATTTCCACCACCCCCCACCCTCCCACCCCCAGTTCTGGAGACTTTAGAGAAGAGAGTCAAAAAGACATCTTTTGGTGGGATCCAAGCTCCAATTTTATTTTCATTAACTTTGAAAGGAAAATTGAATACTTTCATTGTTAACACAGGCCACAAATCTCAGTTGTGCCCTCCTAACCACCTGTAAAATTGAAGACATTGACATTAATATAAAAAACATATTTTCTTCTTTATTTATTTATACATCCTGACTACAGTTTTGCCTCTTTCCTCTTCTCTCAGTAAGTCCCTCAACCTCCTCTCCCTCACCCCCTACCCCATCTACTCCTTCTTTATTTCTCTTCAGAAAAGGGCAGACCTCCCATGGTTATCATCCAGCCACAGCATACCAAGTTGCAGCAAGACTAGACAGCTCCTCTCCTATTAAACCTGGATGAGCCAACCCACTAGGACTAGGGTCCCAAAGCAGGCATCAAAGTAAGAGACAGCCCCTGATTCAACTCAGAGCATACATTTCCAGATGCCAGGGACTGCATTGATGACTAAAGGTGCAAAGGTGAACAAGACAGAAGCTCTGAAACTTGTTGGAGGAACAATAAATTATTACATAGAAGTATGTGCAAGGTTTAGTTAAATGATTTTGAAGGAAATGACTAGGATTACAATATTATTATATTATTATAATATATTAACATTATATATTATTATAATAATACAGTGAAAACATAAGAAGGCTAGGAAGAAGGAACCTTCAGTTTATCTATGAAGGCTGAGTAGGAATTTTTCAAGGTTTTATAAAACTAAAAGTCCCACATGTGGCAATGTACTACTTATAGGTGTAAAGTTGTGCTGGGATCTAGAATATTGTTTCCCTAAGCCTCAAAATACCCACATTGTAATTTCTGGAACCCATCTATGTTTATGTAACAAAGGGGCTTTTTCAGATGTGAATAACCATTTGAGTTAAAGACATTTGTCCTGGATTAGCAAGAAGGGACCTAAGTGTAATTGCTAGTGTCTTGAAAAACAGAGAAGGAAAGAGAGTTTTTGGGTGGTGAGTAGGACACAGGCATGAATGGTAGAAACTGAGACTGAGGTAAATGCTTAAAGAATGGAAAAGAAACATTAACAAGTGAAAAGACACAGTGATGATTCTGCTTTTAGAAGTTTCAGAAAGAGTCAGACTTGCTTAAACCTTGACGTTTGCCCTGGCAGTTGGATTATTGTTTCTAGGACATGGATACAGCACATCTGTGTTATTTTGTTCCAATGTTTTTAGCCATTTGTTGTACCAGCACTAAGAAACTAATGAAAGCATGAATTTGCACCTATAAATGCCATAATTAAACGGCTGCTGGATGTTAAAAGCCCTATGGGGTCCTCTTAGACTCAGTGGTTAGTTAGCATTGCAAATGCAGCTGATATTATTGTTCTGGTTCTCAGCTCATATGTATTGTGATATGCTGCATGGTAAAAACATGACTTTGCTCCTGGGAGACCTGAAAACTTATCTGGACTTTACTTCCATACTCTGGGAAGATAAGTTCTCCACCATGCTTCCCTCTGGAAAAACTAAATTCATACATAATAATGTTTATATTGCTTCTAAATTCCTCATAGGCCACAGGCTTAATCCACATTTTAAAAACATAATTTTAACATTAGGTTACAAGGCTAAAATGACAAATAAATGATTAGAAGATACTAGAAAACACGTAGGTAAGAGTTTGTCTATATGATTTCATTGGGGATGATGCCATAGACAAGTTGGAGAACTATTTTGAGTCTAGAATCAACTATCCTTGACTAGAGCTTTGAAGATGACTCTGAAATCTACAGCTTCATTCATTGGATTTTGCTGCAGCTAGATTGAAAATGAATGTGCACAAGGAACAATATAGTTTTCAGGACATTTAGTTTTAGATTCTTTCTGTATTTCTGTGTGAATATTGGTGCTTTAAAACACTATAGAGATATTTAAAATATTACAGAGATGTTGATTAAAAATAATAGTTTTGGAAATAAAGGAAACAACTGCTCTGGTGTATTTGAGAACATCTGGTGGGGAGGCATATCTGACTAAAGACCTAGTAAGTATAAGCCATTGCAGAGGAAAAATGAGACAGTTTGAGAGCCAGATAAAGGATAACAAAGGAGGAAACAAACAAACAACAACTGATACCCTACAAAAATAAAAATAACTAGTGCTGTTTTGTTAGAAAGAATTCTAGAGTGATAATTTACTCTTATCTGTCATCAAAGGAGAGGATAAAGGATGGACAACTGAAAACAGTGATGACATGTCTAGCTCCTAGAATCAGTACTAAGTGTGTAAATGTTTTCATCAAAGCTTTAAGTTAGCAATATAAAAACAAAATAAAACATGAACCTTAATGGCAATATGTGGGTCAAAGTATGTGATTTTTCCATTGGTCTCTGCACTGTGAAGTGTCCTAAGATAGGATGTTTAGGGATCAATGTGCTACTTACCTTTAGTTCCTCCCATTCATTACACAAACTGTGATAGTGGTTCCTAAGGTACTTCACATGGAGGGAAGCATATATACACACACACTCAAGTTTCTGTGAAATGAAGATGCACTCTGAACCTACTCACCTTTTGCTTTATCCATACAAGGGTAATTAAGTTTTAACACAAGGAGAGCACTGCATTCCCTCAATTTTATTCCTATCTAAAGAAATTTCAATCATCCTTGCTTTGGAGCTGAAGATGATCTTCCCTATAATTGATAAGCCATTCTAACTTGAGCTGCTTTAAAATGTTAAGTCAAGTTTAATTAAGCTTACCTAAGGGAATAGGGAAAATGTATTTTCACATTGAACATATTTATTACATGGAGATGCATATATAAAATGGACTTGAGCTTTATTTCCAAATGCAGCTGAGGTGCTCTGGGCAATCTCTCTCTCTCTCTTTCTCTCTCTCTCTCTCTCTCTCTCTCTCTCTCTCTCCTTTAAATTATTCCTTTTCTTATTTGTGACTTAAGCAGCTTGAGCTCATCTAGAAGTATATGCAGATTTTCTTGAAGATTTGATAAAAAATTCCATAAAGCTCATTTGACATCCCAATACTTACCCATATACCTTCAGGGCTATAGTATATCTTTCCTAGATGTGAATTTTATTGGTGGGGAAGCCATGAATGGAATATCAATATAAAGTGGTAACAAAAACTAATCTTTGTAATACAAGAAATTTTCAACTTTCCTCTCAACCTTACATTGTGGAAAAAATGATATGCTGAGAATGGTGAGTAATTTGTCACTAGGCTGCTCTCACCTGGTGTTTTGAGGGTCTATACCTATAATATCATTTGAAAAATAATATGAGTAACTGGAGGATCATCTGTGATATCAAATGAATCTGTTCATCTCAGAGGATAAGTCACGAACAACTTACATAACTTTGGGACAAAAACAATTTATTAACAGCCAGGTTTTTCCATTTATGAAAGTTACTTGTGTTTGAGCCATGTGAGGTTTATACAACATGGTAAAAAATAAAGTCATTAACATAGTGTCTCAGTCACAGAAATTATTAACTAAAAATCAGTTTTTAAATTATTACACAATTAGGTATAATGCATTTGTTATTATGGAACAAAATTAGAGTTGCTATTGAGTTCTAGAAATGTAGGTCAGACAACTATGATTAAAATCCCTATGTTCCTCACTGGGATTTTTTTTTTTAATTCTAAGCCTATCCACACCTGGAGTTCTAAAGAACAAACGGGTCTTCTCAAAAGGTTGTGACAACAAGGGGTCCAATCTTGAATCTATTTTTGTAGTTTACACTATGATATTCTTATATGTCAGATTATTTATTCAATAACAATTTAGCAGAAGGTTATAACAAATGAAAAATATACTTTTTGATTCATATTGTGAGGGACAAGAAAGGAGCTTTTTGTGTTAGAAGGTCCCTGTGAGAGGCACTGTCATCATACTATCTTGGAATAAACTCAGCATTAAGCAGGACCACTTCAACATAAAGTCCCGTTGATAAGGCAAGCAGTTCAGTATGTTTCTCTAGCATCAATGAAAAGGGAATCTGGGGACAGTAGAGCTGGCTCACTGTGGAAAGAAGCATGCTGTACAAACCTGGTGATACATGTTCTGTCCCTAGAACTCATATGAAGATAGAAAAATAAAATTCTGCAGAGTTGTCCTCTGACGTGCACATGTATAGCACACACAAACACACACATGCATGTGTGCATGCACATACATGCATGCACAAACAAACACAGGATGCATGTATAGCACACACAAACACACACACAAACACACACACATGCATGCACAGACACACACAGGATGCATGTATAGCACACACAAACACACATGTGTATGCATGCATGCATGCACACACATGCTTGCACACATGAGCACTGTAATAATAATGATGATAATAATTTTAAAAAAAGCAAATAATTAGTCAGTTCCCCTTGTGCATAAGAACATGTGCAAGATTTATTGCTATAATAATTATATTTATCATTTCAATTAATTTGTTGAAATGTGTAGGTTATCTTTTTTATGCATACATTAATGAGATAACAGAAAATCAGACCACTTGAAGGACTTTGCAACTAGTAATCTTAGGAATAGACATGAAATTCTTTCTAGTATATTTCAAGCATAATACAGTAAAAAATTAGTAGAAGCTCTCAGAACATATTCAATGCTACATGCAGAAAATATAGGTAGTTATGACTCAGAATATAGAAAAATGGCCACTAATATAATATTTTTAATGATAAAGAGATACTCTATATGTAGTCCTTCTTTCTCATTTAGGTACTATATCAAAATAATTATGACTACAGAGTAAAAATATTTTTAAGATTTTCACAGAAAATGTCAAGTTTCAAGAAGTACCTAAGACGTAGAAACTGCAAATTTCATTCTTAAATACAAATCCATCATAATTCTGAAACTGATAAAATTGTACTCTCAAACTTGGACAGAAAGAACACATGACTCATTTTTATAAACATTATTGATATGTTCACTGGTTTGTGTTTCTTGACACAATTTTAGTTCTGCCACCAACTAAAATGTGATAACTTTGAAAATGTGTGTCAGTACTACCTGTCTCTACTTCTTTCTTAATTTATTTTTAAATATTTCACTAGTTCTTTGAGAATTTCATACAATGACTTTTAAATGTATTAATACCCCAAACTCCTTTCCCCACCTCCCTTTGAGATTTCTTCCCCAGTTGCCCCACTCCTCCTCTTGACCCATCTCCTCTTCTTTATTTTATATCTAGTTATGTTGTGCTTCCCAGTTAGTCTTGAGAGTGGGGCTTCACTAGGTGTGTCTTCAACTCACCAGAATTTACATACTTAAGGAAAACTGACCTGACTCTCCCTCTCTTGGCAGCTATCAAGTGCTAACAGCTCCTCATTTAGTGGTGGAATTACATATCTATCTTTCCCGTTCAGTGTAGGGATTTTGTCTGGCTGGAGTTTGCTCAAGTCTTGTCCATGCTGTCATAATCACTGTCGTTCACATGTACATCTGCTCTGTTGTGTCTGTAAAAGATGTTCCTGGAAGTTACCCTATATTTCCAGACCTTACAATCTTTCCATCTCTTCTTTAAAGTTTCCTGAATCTTGGAAAAAGGTATGAATGTCTCATTTAGGTTTTGCCACCTCACAGAATTTTGTTCTTAGCACATTGACTAGTTGGGGAGTCTCTGTGATGATTGCCATTCACTACAAGAAGAAGCTTCTGTATCAATAAGATTAATATTCTAATTTACCTAGAGAATGCATTAGCTAAATAAGTAAAATATTATTTTAAGCTGTGAAGATGGTAAAATTTAAATTTAACCTGTTAACATAAGTTAAACTTGCTGAATGTTAGGCTGTGTGAAACTTTTAAAGTTGAAATCCCATTAGAGACAATAGAGATCGTTTCAAGAAAGCAGTTGTACCATTTTAATATTCAGCGGTTAATATAAAATGTACTAAATGTACTTCTTTATTAAGTAAAGGGATGGCCATCTCCCATTATATTTTAGTAGTCATTAAAAACTCTCTACTCACAAGTTGAATTATTTTAAAGCTAAGGGGGAAAAGTCCTGATGGAAAAGTCAGATCCCAACTCCAATGCCTTAAACCATGTAACACAGTTTCTAAAAGGGAAAAGAGGTAGAGAAAAAAATGTGATGAACCTTAATACTCTAAGCTCTTCTAACAGAGATGCTGTAGTAATTGCTTTTTTTTTTTTTTTTTTTTTGGTGCCATCTCCTGGAAATGATAATGCTTTCAAGTGAGGATCAGAGAGAATGACCTACATACAAAATAGATTGTAATATGTAGTTACATTTTCACCCTTTGTAATATGCTTTTTGCAACCATACTTCTAATAAGAAACATAACATAATGCTCCTCATTTTTTAAAATGAGTTGTCACTAAGGTCAGATGGGCTATTTGGGAACCAAAAAAGGAAAAAATAAATATGATTTTGTCCAAGGTGTTAATACCAATAGATGAATCAGCAGTACACGCTTAAAGAAAATTCAAGATTCAGAAATATACATACAGAATAGATACATATTTTTTTCTCTGTCTAGTAGAACATATATATGAGTATGTGGACTCTCTCTCTCTCTCTTTCCTGTTTGTGTTTATATATGTGTGTGTATATGAGAGAGATACAGAGAGAGAGAGAGAGAGAGAAAGAGAGAGAGAGAGAGAGAAAGAGAGAGAGAGCAGAAATATTAAATCACCTAATGATTTTTAGATCTAAAGACTCTTATAATGAAAATGGTTTAATACAAGGAGAAAGAATAGAATGCTATAATCTATAATCACATTTAATACACAAATGAGTTTTATTTTTTATTCCAAAACTTGTCAGTCAGGTTCTCATATATTAATTATATAATTCAATAGGGATATTTCACAGGGAATGGTATCTCTTGTCAAACCATCACAAGATGGTCTGGTTCCTAATACTGTAAATCTTTCCAGGGAGCAATATATTAAGATATTATTCTTTCACCTGATGCATTAGATATTTCCAGTGATGAAAAGTGCCTGAAACACTAGAGTTCTATTGGAAGTTTCCTAACTAGGAAATGCCAGAAACCAGATTTATTGGCAGCAGGAGAAAGGAGAATGACTCATTTGCAAATTCTTCCCAAAGTCATTCATTTGCAATAATCTTTTCCCTAACAGGTTAAATAAAATCTGTATCTAGTGCTCTAATGATACTTATAAAGTAATAGTGGTTGTTCTTTGATGCATTTGACAATAGAAGGTAAATTAAATTCTATGTATTGACTGTGTAGGGTGAGTATATTGAAACTTATTATACAGGTAGATTATAGATGATATCACTTCCATAAATATACTCAAAGTAGCAGTTCCTTCATATAGCATGTAATATATTTTAGGCATACAGTATGTTTGGAGATTCAGTCATTTCAGAGAGCAGCAAGGGAACTAATGGAGGCTGGCCAACATGTATTTATTTATCAACTTTGGTACAGCTACAAAGAGCTTTAAGGTTGTACAACAAAAATAGAAATGGATTAGACTATTTACAATAGTAGAAGCTGAGTCTATAAAAATATAGTTGCCTTTGTTTTAGATACAAGATGCATACCTTTTGTGCAGAGCCTGACATGCTATCCTTGAATAGCTGTTTATTGAATCTTTGTCCTATAATCATGATAAAACTTAATATGTACTCATATTAAAAGAAAAATTTTCTACATTATCATTCATCCTAAAGACAAAAGACCACTTAAACAATTTAATAATATGGATGTCTGACAAGGAAACAGAGTTTGTATAAAGCACATTTTACATAAAACACTGGGGAAAATGCTCTTATTTGAATGTTTGTGTTTGGTTACTTTGCTACCTTGCAGAAGAAACTCTAAATAAGCTAGCAATATTTACTGAAACATTTTTATAGTGTTCTGCTAATCCCAGCTCTGCTTGAGTGTGCTCTCAGTGATACTTTCATAGATGAGCAAACACCTCCAAATCAAACTCAGGAGATGAAAACATAACATTTTCCTAAACTAAAAATGTTCAAACAAATATAAAAATATCCTTCTCATTTACAAAAAATGATATTCTATAAATCCTAAAAATCCTGCATTTAGAGGACACAGTGAAAAAAGGTTTCTTAAGTTGTTAAGATTGAAATAAGAAAATAATAGCAATAAGTAACATTGCTAAATATTAAGCAAGATTAAAGAAATGCTCAGTAACATGAATCGACTACAGTAACAATTCAATATATCAATATTTGTGAACATATTTAAGAAACTTTCTAAATAATTTCTACTTATGTTGCATGGCTTGTCTCCATTGTCACTTCAGTTATTAAATCTGAGAGAAGTTATAATTTATAAAAACAGTGACTATAAAAACTGAGAGGATACTGGGCAGTGGTGGTGCACACCTTTGATCCCAGTGCTTGGGAGGCAGAGGCAGGTGGATTTCTGAGTTCGATGCTAGCCAGTCTATAGAGTGAGTTCCAGGACAGCCAGGACTACACAGAGAAACCTTGTCTCTAAAAAAAAAAAAAAAAAAAAAAAACCAAAAACAAACAAACAAACAACCTGAGGGGATGTGATTTCAAAGTATGTCTTTCAAACTATAGTAGATTTCTTATTTTGAAGATTCTCTTTTGATAAGAGTCCTTAAAACTAAAAACTTAAATAAATTTTTAATTAAAATAAATACAGAGATCCCCCTTCTTTGATGCTTTCTACCATCATCAGTGCTAGTGGATAGTTTTCTTTTAATGAATTTTGTGTGCCAAAAAAAGCAATGTACTCTTTATACAGATGCTGCAATCTTGGCTAAAGAATAGGAATCTATAAATTTTATGAGAAAAATAAAGAAAAAATAAAAAGAAATATCCAGCATTCAACTAGTTCTAATGAGCAAGGACTCGGTGAGTTCATAAATTTCGGTTACAGATTCAAAGATTTGGAAATAATTTAAGAATATAGTTTCAAGAAAAAGAGCCTTAGTATCTAATCTTTCTTCTTTTTTTCCTCCTCCTCATCTTTCTCCTCCTGCTTGTCCTCCTCCTCCTTCTCTTCCTGGTCTTTCTTTACATCATTGGAATTTTTCATATGCACAGGCAATAACTCACAAACCATGGTGGTATTCTAGTGTGTGAATAATCAGATTTGCTGAAATCTGTCATGAAGTTACTTAATCCAGGATGCTTTTACATGCCTCAAAGTACTGAGGAATATTATCTCTACATTTCCTTGCTTTCTAATCATCTGTCAAGAAAGTTGTCTTTCTAGAAAATTGAATTAAATATAGCAAATTTTCAAATAATACATATGTATAATATAATATTATATGACATAATAAATGACCTGTTTGTTATTCATTTCATATTTTAGACATGGAGACATCTCTAAAGGAAGAGAATTTTCCCGATAGCTTCAAAATATCTGCTAGATACTTGGGGTAGTCGAGTTTACATTTTAGAACATATACTTGCTGACTCTTGAGCAGTAATTGCTCACAGGACTATTAAAAATTTCCACAAACAAATGCATCTGATGAACAGATAGATTCAATTTATTCTTCATACAGAGGTGGGATTCAAGAGTGGGTCCTGCTTTATTATATCTAAAGTTGAAGTTGAAGTCCATAACTTGTACGTAGGAAACATCCTATCAAATATATATAAACTTATTTTCATGAACTTATAAGTTGGACTGTTCATTGAGATGCTTTACTTAAAGAGTCTCTGACCCTCAATGGATAAAGAAAACACTCATGAGATGTCTATTCTTCATTTAGGACACTTTTCATGTCCCAAATCCTAAAGTCTGGATTTGTCAACTGCATTGACCAACCTGCAGGAAACTGGCTTTCTGACACCAATCAAGTAGACAGCTCTGGGATACTTGTGTTTATGATGGTCCTCATATCCTCAGTGAGTCCAGGGTATAACAACTCAGTGGTTTGGATGTCAACATTGCAGCATTCATGTTTATTTGTAAAAATACTAGTACAGTCTGCATCAAAATTCATATTATTATACTAATATTCTAGTAAATTTGTTTTCAAGTTATTTATGCTTATAGTACATTTTTGTTCAAACGTAATTTTTCATTATTTATGAGAGAAATCATACTTGCAAACATTGTATTGGAATTTAAAAAGAAGCAACTACTTCAGTCTCTTTTTGTTTTCTCTTCTTAGGCCTGGGAATCCCAATATGAAAATTATTAATAATTTAGCGTTAATATTAATCTCACTGTGTTGCTGAAATAATTTATGCACATGTACTTAACTCCTGTGTCATGATGATCAAACTAAAACTCCCTTAAATCTTTAGTAAGTGGATAAGAATCACAGTCACTAAGACCTTATATCTTAACACCTTCTACACCAGTGCTTCTCAAACATTCTAGTGCTGCAACTCTTTTATACAGTTCCTCATGCTGTGGTGACCTCCAACCATAAAATTATTTTTGTTTCCATCACATAACCATAGCTGTAACTTTGCTTCTGTTATGAATTATAACATAAATATCTGATATGTAGGATATCTGATATAAGAGTTGTATGATCCTCAATGCCGTTATGACCCACGTATTAAGAACCACTGATTTACATATATAATGGGAGGGTCCAGTTCAAAATATAACAATCCTTTAGTATAGCACTAGTTACTATTTTAATTGCCTATTTAAAATTCCTGTAACTCAAAACCAGAGTAAGGTAATACATTTCATATTAAATGCATATGCATATATATATATGCATATATGCATATATATATGCATAAAGCATTTATAATACTTTTCTCTAAGTAACAATGAAAGTCTGTATGACACATATTTATTGTTTCATTCCTATTTCTTCCATTTTACAAAATATCAAAACAAAATGACTAGTGGGTTTTATTGCTTCATGTTTAGTACAACCAATTTCTATGATCATTATCTATTCACTGTTCAATATTAGTGTATCTTTTTATATCTTTACAATAGAGATCTAATCAATCAAACCAAAGTCTAAAATTTTAACCTGGAAATATCTCCTTTGTAGAGACCTTGAAAGTAAATATGGTATGTGTGTGAACTTAAGTGCAGTCATGCCAACATCCAGAAATCATCTTAACTTGATCTAAAATAAAACTCTTATTAACATTGATTATTTCATAACTATCCTATACATAAGTAGAGTCCCCATTTCCATATTCTCACATCTTAATAAAACCTGCAAAGCTGTCAAAAGTACATATTAAAAATAGCTGTCAGTCAACCTCAGTAAATCTATTCAGGTAGCACTCTAAAACACCAACTTAAGAATTAGAACATAGATACTGTATCTTGTTAGTCACTGCCTTATTTTGATAAGGGTTTGTTTTATGTTACTTATTTTGAGAACACTTTTATATGATGTGTAGCCTAGAAAACACATCAAGAACTTTTATTAAAAATAATAATATATAAATATTATATAAATATATGTAATATATAAATTATATAAATATTAATATAAAAATAATAAATGTTTCACCCATAAATCTTCAAGAGCTCAGTACCTTGTAAGATACATCCAAGAACTGTGGGGCACTTACTTCAAAATTATAGGGATGGTGCCTAATAGCTTCTGTTGGCTCAGTGGAGACACTGTAGGTTATGATGATTCTGAAGAATACTCTCTAGAAATGTTATCTCTGGGTAATTTTTATCTGAATTTGTTATGTCTAGCAGTACCATACACTAGTCCAGAAAGTAGTAGATAACTACTATAGTTCTGAGATATAAAGTGTCTCACTGGAGAAACTGGAGTTTCTCCAGATGACATTTTGACATAAAATAGACTCAACTGCTAAGGTCTGTCTAGTGGACCTTCTGTCTTTGTGGTCCACAAATGATTTTAAATTGAGGAACAAATCATGCCCAGAGATTTGTTAAAGGGAATTGAACTAAGTCAGGGTAAATACTGGCACAAAAGCAGTTGAGGGAAGTGGAACTATAAAGTTCCTACAGATGTTTCACGTTAAAAATCCATTTTAAGGACAGCAAACCAGGTTGATCAAGTCTTCTCAAACCTAGAACTAGGAGAATTATTACTGATGTCACACTGTAAATGACAGATATTGGCTTCCCCAGGAAAAAATAATCCTAATATGTTAATGGTAAAAGAGTCTAGTATGTAAGTTGCTAGATAGTGGGTATTTGTAGATAAATTTTGCTTTTGAAATTTTGGAAAAACATTTTAGTGGCAGATTTTCTAGATTATTATGAAATATCAACAAATTCACAAACATATTAGAGTATTAGAGTGTAAAGTCATCCAGTCATCCAATATTTTATAATTATTTAGAATATGTTTGTATGTTTGTATCCTATTGGATGTGTATCTATGTGTAAAATTGCCAATAGTGATATAAATAAATAGCATGAAGATGGTTCAAAGGACCAGTAACATAAAATCCTATTAATCAAAAATGAATGAGCACATAAATATGTTGAGACACAAAGAATAAAATATAATTAATGGATTTCATAATTAAGTCTAATGGAACTTTGGCTGTGTACAGTTTCTAAAACCACTTGGTTACATACAGCTTTTCACTCTGTACATTTAATTTTTACACTCTATCTTCTTCCTTTTAATTTTATTTAATCTTTCTTTTACACTTCAGATTTTATCCCCCTCCTGATCCACCCTTTGACTGTTCCATATCCCATACCTCCTACTCCTCCCACATCTCCATGAGGCTGTCCCTACCCTCCACCCCTTACCCCACCAAACCTCCCCACTCCCTGGGGCCTCCAGTCTCTTGAAGGTTAGGCACATCTTCTCTGACTAAACCCAGACCTGGCAGTCTTCTGCTGTATATGTGTTGGGGGCATCATATCAGCTGGTGTATGCTACCTGGTTGGTGATCCAGTGTCTGAGAGATCTCTGGGGTCATTCAGTTTTCTTGGTTCCAAAATGAAAGAACTGCCCCTGGCAACTATCTGCACCCATAATTTTTGGTATAGTCTTAATTATTGCTGATCTGGAGTTGTACCAGTCATATTATCTCTCTTATCCTGAGAATATTATAAATAAGTTTTGTCACCCCCCAACCTAACTAGTTCATTACATTTTCAAGTTTGATATCTTCTGGCACTTCCAGTTAACATTAAAAATGGTGAAATGAAACTTGCAATTATCTGAGAATTGTCTGATTCTCTAGATTCCTTGAGATTCTGAGTTTACATTTCTGTAAGAAATTAGTAAAGTTTAACATTACCAACATCTTAGATAGATGGTATTTTAACCTTCACATTGACATTCAATTCCTGCTTAGGTAGTCTCTCTCTCTCTCTCTCTCTCTCTCTCTCTCTCTCTCTTTCTCTCTCTCTCTCTCTTGCTCTCCCCTCTGAAATGTGATATGAGGTTTGTTATCACTAAGCATAGACATTTTTAAATTAAGTTAAACAAAATAATGAATGAGCTTTTCAGCACTCTCAAAATATGCTGTTAACAAAAGTTAATAATGAATTACAAATTTTCTTCTTAAAAATACATACGTTTTTATGAGTGCAGTTATAGTTAAATAAATGTTTCTCAAGATTAGTGCACCTTTTAAGTTTTCAGAACAATTGCATGTCTTCTGAGATTGTACATGCACCACACTGAAGTGGTTTTTTAATGTAACATTTAATTAAAATAAATTATATGTAATCTTAAAGAAAAACTATTTCTCTGCTCCATTCTCTAATATCAAATTTGTGGGTTTCCAGTATCAAACCATTTTCCCAGTCACGGTGGACTTCAACTTGATTCTATACAACCAACTTCAATCCAGACATTAGGCTTAGAGCTGATCCAATAAGGCTCATTATACTTCAAGCACCAGTTGTAAGCAGTGGTTCCCTCTGTGGTTGCTGTTATTGTGATTTGTTAAATTGACATTCAATATTCTTATGGCCCCTCTTCAGCTCAAATGTTAAATGTATTAGTTAGCTACTGCCAATTATTAAAACTGCAATGAAGTTTCATATAAAAGGAACAGAGACTATCTAGAAAAGGTAGATAAGGCATGATCTTCAAGAGCTGAAGCACATGCCCTTGGAATTGGAATGCACCACCCTACCAATGTGTATCAGTCTGGAAATTCTTTGCATTCATCGTTTGGGGATTTGATGAGGCTTTCCTTAAATAGACATGGTTGATTAACTCATAAGCCATGTAATTAGCTCAATTTCCAGCCTCCCATTAGTCTCTCCAAAAGTCAGGGTGAAGCTGCCACTTCCATCTGTCTCATCTATGGTTTCTATTCTGCCCTCAGATGACACTTTGCCACCAATGAAGTCAAGCAACGAAGAGTCCCCTGTGTTTTCTAGGGGATAAGGGCATTGTGTGTCATATTCTCTATACTCTTTGTCACACAGACAAAACAATAAACATCTGTTCTTACTGGCAGCATTATATGTTATCATTTTGACTACTTCCTAATGTTAACTGGCTTGACTCAAGACATGCTGGTTTTGAGGTTTCCCTATCTTCTATTAGATTTGGTTTCTCGTTTGCTTGCAATGTCTGGGTCTTTGGATAAGACTCATCAGCTAAACCCAGGCACCTGATTATCTCTTGGATAATATGTCCATGTCAGTTGAAATATAGTTTCTTCTCTTTAGTACATAAGCACATGATGCATTTTCAGAAATAACAAACAAATAAAACTCCTTTGACTTTCTTAGCCCCATCAATGATTGGTAATAGAGAATTGCACTAAGCTTATATTTAGATAGCTTTCTGTACATATCTTTAAAAGAGGTTACATTTCCAATGCTGCACTATATCAATTAATATTGGAATCTTGTAATGGAATTTGTCAATGAATTGAAGAACTTAGAAAAGTAAGCTTTTGGGTATATTATAATATACTATCTGCTTTTATAGAATTTCAAACATATTTGACTGTAAGGATAGATAATTAAATAAAGCTCAACATCAACTTTGAATCTCTTAGTTTGAGTCCAGCCTGGTCTACAGAGAGAGTTCCAGGACAGCCAGGGTTACATGTTGTAACCTTGTCTTGAAAAACCAAAAAATTAAAAATACTTTAGCTAGGTAGTGGTGGTGGGTGCTTACCTTTAATCCTAGCATTCAAGAGGCTGAGGCTCGTGGATCTCTTTGTTCAAGACAAGCCTGAACTACAGAGTAAGTTTCATGATGGCCAGAGCTACATAGAGGAACCCTAACTCAGTAAAGGAGAAGGAGAAGAAGAGAAAGAAAGAAAGAAAGAAAGAAAGAAAGAAACAAAGAAAGAAAGAAACAAAGAAAGAAAGAAACAAAGAGAAAAAGAGGAGAGAGAGAGAGAAAGAGAGAGAGAGAGAGAGAGAGAGAGAGAGAGAGAGAGAGTGAGAGTTGGGCATTAAAATGTGTGACTATAAGAATATTTGGTTCATGGATGCTTTATCCTGGACAATATTTAAGTAGGTGAGCCTTCTCATTGGGTCTCCTAGCTCCTTGTTCTTCTATCAGTCAGCTAGTCACTTTTCCAACTCCATAAGACTACATGTAATTCACAGATTCCCTGGAGAAAGCACTATCACATAGAAGTGCCTATTTTCATCCTAGAACCAATGTTTTAAAGAGCCAATTCTCTGCTGGCGATTAGAGGAAATGTACTTTATGTAAAATGCATTTTAAACATTGTTTTTCATAAGAGACTGAAAGCAAAGGAGGAGAGCTGTGATTAGCAATTTCCATAAAGACTGAGCCTCAGTATTTTAATCCATCACTTTACACTCTCATTCTCAAACAGTAGCTTTTTAACTCATAAAATAGTTTTCATCAACCACAATATTTAAAATCTTCCACTTACTTATGGTTACACTTCAAAAGAACATGCTCTTAATCTATGAAGTGGAGTAATTCCGGAGTTTTACTGAACCAAGATTCTTTTTAGAAAGTAGCTTACACTTGAAAAATATAGAAAGATTTCTAGAACGATGTGATGTGGAAATCACACATCTACAAACCAGTTTATACTCTATAAAATTTATAAAAAAGCATAAAGAAATGGTAAAGAACAAATTCACATCTTAAAGTCAAAACTAGAATTTGATAGGAAATAGCATGGGTAGTTAACAAAACGCTTCTGATCTACCTTTCCAAAAATAGTCTGAGAAATGGACAAGATTTTAATACTTAGAAAGAAGTGTCTGTTGTCAATCTTAATGACTTGAGTTGTATCCTCAAAAATCACATGGTAGTTGAACAGGCATGCCATGGCATGTGGACACACAGACACAGACACACACACACACACACACACACAAACACATGGACATGCATATACATTTAAATATATATAAGAAATACACATATATGTATAAGAAAATATACACATATAATATACATACATTTTAAATATGAAATATTTTTAAAAGAAATAAGAAAGATAGTGATGAGGAAAATAAATTCAGAATAAAAAAGCACCACCTTTCCAGTGAGGCCAAAAAGAAGGGATGAGTTCTTTAAGGGACATTGGACCATTCTGGAGATGATTTTGATTGTCACAGCTATGTTGGGGAGTGCAGCTAGGTAGTACACAGAGAGCAGCTAAAGATTCTATAGGCCAGACTTTTTTGTCTCTCCATCACAGCAAGGAATTATCTTGCCCAAAATTCTAATAGTAGCACTTTTGAGAGAATCTGCTTTGGATGAAACCCTATACCCTACGAAGCAACAAATAAAACAACAAAAACAAAAATCAAGAAAACCTATGATACTCAGATACAAAGAGTATTAAATGACTTGTCTTATATTTTGTTCTATTAATTTATCACTTACTGAATTGCATTTTTAACCTTGTAGTATTCACCTATGAGATCTTCATAAATGAAAGAAATTGTTTCTAAAACAGATATTTTTGTTGCAGTTTGGATAAACAGTTCATGTTCCCTACACTAATATTTGAAGACTGGGTCTCTAACTAGTTGTCATGCTGACAGGTCATTGTGCTGTTATAAAAGAACTCCTGAATAGATTATTCCACTGATAAATTTATAACTGCATGGGCTACTAGAAGATGGGCTCTGTCTGGAGGAACTGGGTTCTTGGGATTTGTTTTTGAAAAGTTAATCTTGTCCCTGGATCTTACATTTCTTGCTCTTTCTGCTTTCTGGTTTCTAAGAAGTGAACATCTTTCAGTCACTATGCTATCCCACCATGGTATTTCTCTTTCCATAGTCTGATACCCATGATTGCAATGTTCAAAATCATGAGGCAAAATTTCTATTCTTTATTTTTACCCAGAGATATTACGCCACTGTGATGATAATTGACAATTATAGAAGACTACTTTGAAAGATAGACTTTGCATATGAGTCAAGGACCACTGTAACTGATCCTGTTAGGATCTTAGGAATTTTAGTGAAACATCTTAGGCAGAGCTTAATGGAAGTCTTTGGCAAGTACTCAGAAGAGAAGAATGCTAGTGAGGAACTCAGACAGTAAAGACCACACTTATGATGGTTCAAATGAAAAAAACAAAAAAAACAAAAAAAAAAAAAAAAACAAAAAATAGCATTCTCGTAGGAATTGGGCTATAGACATTTGTGTTACTTTTTTGCCAATGGCTTGTTTATATTTTATTTATACCCTGATCCTGAGTGTGTATTTGTCATGAACTAATTAATTAATCTGGTGGACAAAATTTCAAGGCAGCTGTATTAATATCATTTTTCTTTCTGTACTAAAACATTTGATAGATAAAAAGTTAAAAGGAAGGAGGGTATTTCAGATCATTGTTTCACAGGGTGAAACACCAGGCCCTTCCTGGTGGTAAAAACATAGCAGAATTCATGGCAACAATAGCATGTGGTAGAAACTTCTTAAATCACAGTGAAGCAGGAAATAGAAAAGCTTGACTAAGAATGTCTTAGTAAATATTTTATTGCTGTTAATTGAAACCATGACTATGCCAACACTTATTGAGGCAATCATTTGACTGAGGCTTGCTTACAGTTTCAAAGGCTTAGTTCACTATCATCTAGGCAGAAAGAATGAAAGTATGCATGTAGATACAGTGCCAGAGAAGTGCCTGAGAGTTCTACATCTGCATACACAGGCAGCAGAAAGAGAGAGATTCTGGACTTGGAGTGGGCTCTTTGACATCTCCAAGCACTCCCCCAGTGACACATTTCTTCCAATAAGACCACAGCTCCTAATTCTTTCAATGGCACTCCCTAGTGACCAAGTATCTAAATCTATGAACCCATAGGGGGCAATCTCATTTTTAAAAATCAGAAGAGGTGATTATACTCTTCAAAGTTATACCCTGAGTGACTTATTTCTGAAGCTCAACCTCACTTTCTAGTGATTCTACTATCTGGGATCAGAAAGTACAGTGGACAGGCTTTTGAAGAGGATTTCTTATGAAAGCTACAGTGCTATCTACTTTTGTCCTAAAACCTCACATTCCCCTCAGCATGCAAAGTGCATACAATCCAACTCAAAAATTCCTCATGATGTTAACAGTCCCAACATTGTTCAAAGATTAAAATCTACAATGATCTATCAAAGATTAAAATTCTACCCTGTAGAATATGGGGCTCCCTCTTGAATTAGTTCACTTAATGCTTCCCACTTGATTTAAAAAGGATAAGGTTTCGGATATTTCCAACATTCTGAGTCCTCCACTGTGACATATATATATATATATATATGTATATATGTACATACATACATACACACATTTGCTGGAGTATATATATATATATATATATATATATATATATATGTGTGTGTGTGTGTGTATACATATATATATATATGTATACACACACACATATACATATTTTTTTGAGGTACAGCCTACTCTTACTCAAAGCCTCTAGGAAAAGAGTCTGACATCCTTACATTTCATGACCTCAGCAACTTTTCTTTGGAGGATTGATTCAAGCCTCCACAACCCTGACTTTCTTGTAGTTTAGATGCTTGCAGAACCAGGCCAATGGAACACTAAATTCTGTTCCCATCTTCAGGTATAGCTAGGCCTTGCACCACATTCAGGAAAGGAAGCTCCATGATTCTCTCTTGAAATGAAAACGTTCTACATTAATGTGTACCATTTTCTCTTGTAACTTGGTAGGCATAGTCCCAGGTTTGTACCCTTGAACGGTGTCCTGTTTTTCTTTACAACGTCTTAAATTTTTCTCTGTTAAATCAGTTATTTTTTAATTTGGCTATACTAAAATTTCAAGGCAGTCAAATCTTTGTCAAATTATTTTCCTAATATGAGTAATTTCTTCTGTATCTTCCAACAGAAGCTCTTTTACCATGTTAAACCTTATAAGCACCATGCTACCATCCACATTTGCAAAAGCAGTTTGATGTTCTTAACTTATATACGATTTCCCCATGATATAGAACTTAACTGATTCAAAGGTTTCTCATGACCGTATCTCCAAACTCCTACATACTTTCCCCACAAACTACTTTCAGTGACCCAAAGATCATATGGCAATGTTTACCAGAAAAATGACTCACTTTGGGGATCAATTTTCTCTCTTACATACTTTTGTTTTTATTATCAAAATACTAAGCAAAGGCAAATTAAAGGAAGAAGTGTTTATTTTGGCTTTAGTTTGGGGGGTGTAATTTTCATCATAACGGGGATGATATGGTGGAGGTCCTGGCATCAGAACCATGTAGCCAATCATCTTCAGTTCTTAATGAGTTGGGAAGTAGATAGAGCTAGACTAGATCCAGAGGCAGAACCTTTAAAGCTCTATTTCTAGTGTTCTACTTCTTATATCCAAGCCCCACTTCTTAATGTCCTCAAAGACTCAAAAAATAATTCAATAAAGTAGGGTGCCATTGCTCAAACATTGCTCAACAGCAACAGAGCATGCTGGCAACTGCACAGGTTTTGCTAGCTGTTTTTATCCAATTTATAGTGCAGAAGGATTAGCAGAACAGAAGGATTTGAAAAAACTTGCAGTTTGTCCAGGAAAAAATACATTTAAATCTGGGTCTAAGAAAGGTATGGTTACTAAAGAGATTAGAATGTTTAAAAAGAAAAAAAAAAGCTATGTGCTCTGAGTTGGGACTTTGAAAGAATATAAGAAATTTACCAGGCTCTACTCATCATAGGCTCATGTATCGGAAGGTTTTAAATACTTTGAAATGCTTTGCTTTGAGAAAAGACCTCTAGAGCACTTGCAATGTTATCAAGCATTAGGACAATGTCAGGTATAGTCCACAGAGGCTAGATGCTGTACAGTTCCATCCTTTATTTTGTGCTTCACAGAAACACAGAAATCAAGAGTTGAATTATCAAAGAGAATTCTACCCAGATTCAATGGATGGACTTTTCTGTTATGCCAAAAGATGGCAGGGTCATGCTTGCAGCCACTAAAAGTGCAATACACAAACCTGAAAGAATAAACTTAGACTGTGGTAAAAAAAAAAAAAAAAAATCCAAGAATATAAAGATGTCAGGATCCTGGAAGTCTGCCGATGAATACCAAAGACAACAAGTACAGTCAACCTAGGAGAGACCCTGTGTCAATAAGAATTCAGAAGCAGACTGGTGTGATATAGTAAAGGATGATTAAAATCACACATCCCTAATGCCAGACATGCAGCTACAGCACCTAATTTTTACCTGGCTCCATTTAAATATTTCCTAGTTCCATTCATACTTTCAACCACCCCTTTCTGTTTTTCAGATTAAAAATGGTGCAATTTACATTGAAATTATGTATGTGATTTCTTACTTCTGCAGTGGCTCACAGCAAAGTGTCTGCCTTGAGTTTAAGAGGAGACATTTAGCTTAAACTTTGAATGATGGTAAACTAAGGCTAAGGGAACATTTGAAGATGGGCTAAATATGTTTTTCGTTATGAGTCTTTTGAAGGATTTTTCACTTTGCAATTGATGAATACTGTACACTTATTTAGCATGATGCTCCTAAGTTTGCACATGATTTACTTGATTTAAGATGTAGTAATTTTGATAACTAAGGTTAGCTATTATAAAACCTAATGAATATGCTTATTTGTGATGCAAATATTTTATATTTGTATATAATGTATATGTTATATGTATTTATATAATGAAATACATATGTATGTATTGAAGTAATCTAATAAAGGTAGGTATTTTTATTTCTTTAAGCACTTATTATTTCTTTAACCTTGAAAATTCTTCCAGAAGAATGACATTGGTTAAGAATTCAAAAAACAAAAAATGTCTAAGAAACAAAAGAGTTTCTATTGGATTACAGAGACTGAAGAGACAATTACAGAACCTTTATGGGTATATATTAAGTATTCTATATATATATTAATGGTTGTTAGCTTGGTGTTTTGGGAGGACTCTTAACAGTGGGAGTAGGGATGTGTCTGACTTGTTTACCTATTACCTATTATAGGACCCTTTTTTATCCTATTGGTTTTCCTTATCTAGCCTTGATATTAGAGTTTGTGTTCAGTCTTATTGCATCCTGTTATGCCATGTTCAGTTGATATCCTTGGGAGGGCTGCCCTTTTCTGAAGGAGAATGGGGAAGGAGGAATCTGGGGAAAAGAGGAGGTATGTATTTGGGGACAGAGATGGGAGGAGTGGAAGGAGTAAAAACTACAGTGATGTTGTAATGTATGAGAGAATAATACATTAAAAGAAAAGAGAGAATTTCTCTAATTTACATTCTCCTCATGTGGTCTTGGTGAACCAACCCTGATTAGATTTTCTCTGCTTTTGTTACATTAAAAATTTTGAGCATATCATACCCAAGTATTTAATTTATATCATTTTAACCCTTCCCCCTGATTCCGTACTATTTCAATGTTCCAGTACTCCTTCTTAAATCTATTAGTTCATGATCTCTTCTTTAATTTTATTGTTAAACACACACACACACACACACACACACACACACACATATATATATACATGTATATACACACATATATACATACATACATTTAATGTGGTTTATATTCACATGTGTTCAAGGCAGACTCCTTGGGATTGGATAAACAGTTGGGCGTCTTGTCCCCGGAGAAAAAAGATTCTTGCTCTCTCAGTAGCCACTGTCTATAGATCTTTAATTCAGTGGTATTTTATAGTCTTCTGTAATTATATATTTCTGCTCAAAGAGTATGTTTAAAACATCCTACTATATTTAGATCATGCAGAAATGCCAAACATGGCTCCGTCTGAGGAAAATAGGGAAGGTTATGTGACCAGTGACCTTCTTAAAGACTCAAGAGCTTATGGCCAATGCTCAGAAACAGTACAGACTGACACTTTCATGGGTAAGGTAATAGACAAGCTTTGTCCATACCCAGCATTGCTAAGACATGCTTATTGAATTATGTTACTTCATACAGATGCTCAGAGAGGTCAATTTGCAAGTCCTTTATGCTCATTCTGTAAATGTTTCCTCTTATGAGATAGGATGAATTCTAGAATTATGGCATGTGGTACTGTTGCGGGAAATATTTCAAAAGAAAGCCCTGCAGGCTTCCTATACTACTGCCACCAACTCTCAGCCTCAGCATGGTCCCGCTGAACTACTCTGTGAGCCAACTCTCTGGCAGAGCCGGATCTCCCAAGTTCCTTTGGCGGATCACTGACATGCCAGCCCAGCCATAAAACCCTGTGGTCGGTGGTCTCACCTTTCAATAACCTAGTATATCAGAGCTCTAGAAACTTAAAATTAAGCAGACATATTTATATATCAATAAATTCTCAATACACAAGATGTCCACATAATAATATCAAAGCCAATTAATAATAGTACAAGCTGTCCACCTAGATTAGTCAAATTATCCCAATAATCTAACCTTATGGTATCATAACTACATGTGGCTGGTTAAAACCACACTGGTTCATGTCTGCTTCCATCTTGGCTCTCTTCCTTCTACCCCAGATGCTCCTGTCTCTTCCACTCTTACCTCTGCCTCTGTTTTCCCTGTCTAATCCCAGCCCCCTTGCTGTACTAACATTTTAATGTGATTAGACAGGGATAATCCTGTCACATGGTACAGTTCTTAACTGTTTGTATTAGTGCCCTTTTAATGGCCATGCATCCAATACACCAAGAAAACATAAACAAAAAGAAGGATTAAAGTAGCTCCTACACAAATTTAAGAGGTTTACCCTCTGAAGATTTTTTTTAGTTGACTTTTTCTTTGTACCCTCTGTCTTCCACATCTGTGTATTTCTAGCTAAGATATGAGATTCTGAAATGGGCAGAGGAAAAAAATAAGTAGCACCTCTCTCCATAGCAGGAGATGTTATGGTTTCATATTCATCTTCAATTTTAAGTCCCTCTAATACTATTCATACCAGAAGTCAGTAAACATTTCAAGTTTAGCAGACATTATTAGAAATGGCATATTTTAATGTTCAAAGTATTGCATGCAAATTGGCCAGTTGTTTACTTTTGTCTGTTCCAACATGGTAACTTAAATAGAATGGTGGGTCTCAGCTGGGTATTGTCATATTCCATTATGTTCCATGTTTTTCCTGTTTTGAATATGTTGGCTAACTTCTCTATCTGATCTCTGTTGCATGGAGAGTAGAGAAATATATAATTATTTCTTGACTTTTGAGTAAGTAAAACTCATTTGATGAGTATTTCCTTAAGTAAAAATTCCAGAGGAATAATATAATCTTATAGATGAAGGACTCTGTTACTAAGACAATGCAAGACACTCTTCTCATTATTTAAGGGATAATAAGGCTCACTGTCCATTGGGTAATTGGCTTTACAAAATAGGAATTTTGGTTTTGAAAATATACCCAAATCTTCTTGGTGTCCTGCCTGTAGTAGTTATTACCTTTGAGCTGAAACTGAAATCAACTTACACCAAACTTCAGCATTTGGATTCTTGAAGGACATTTTGAGGATGTTGAAAACTTTATTTAAACAATTCTAGTAGTTAGGATACCCATGCTACACTACACAGATGCAAAGAAGCTAATCAAGAAGGAAAACCCAAGCAAGAATTCTTGAATCTCACTTAGAGGGGGGAATAAAATAATATAAGACAGATAGAGAGAGGGAACCATGTAGGAGAGGGGATTGAAGTGGGAGTAAGGATCTGGTGTGGGGAGAGGCAGGAGGAGAGCTGACAGGGAGAATAAATGGAAATCTGATGTTGGCAAGAATGAGAAGGTTGAGGGGCATCTCTACGATATGCCAAAGACTTTGCATGAGGAAGGCTCTCAGGAGTTAATGGGGTGACTTTAGCTGAGATTTCTAGTAATGTGAATATGGAACCTGAAGTGGTCATTTCCTATGGTCAGGCAGGACCCCAGTGGAGGAATAAAAACACCAACTTACCACAAAACTTTCAACCCCAAATTTGTCCTATTTACAAGTAATGTAAAGGCAAAGATAGAGGAAAGACTGAGGGAATGACCAACCAATAACTGACCCAACTTAATACCCATCCCCTGGGCAAGCACCAATCTCTGTCACTATCAATGATACTCTGTTATTCTTGCAGACAGAAGCCTAGCATAACTGTCTTCTGAGAGGCTTAACTCAGTAGCCAATGGAAACAGATGCAGAGACTCACAACCAAACACTGAATGGAGTTCAGAAGCTCTTATGGAAGAGTGGAGGAGCCAGGCAGTGGTGGCGCATGCCTTTAATCCCAGCACTTGGGAGGCAGAGACAGGCAGATTTCTGAGTTTGAGGCCAGCCTGGTCTACAGAGAGAGTTCCAGGACAGCCAGGGCTACACAGAGAAATCCTGTCTCAAAAAAAACAAAAAAAACAAAAAAAACCCAAAAGAACAAAAACAAAAAAACAGAGTTGAGGAAAGGATTGAAGAGCACAATAGAGATAAGAACTTTACAAGAAGACCAACAGAGTTAACTAATCTGGATACGTGGGGGCTCTCAGTGACTGAACTACCAACAAAAAAACATATACAGGCTGGACCTAGGCCCATGCACATATGTCCAGGATGTGCAGCTCAGTCTTTATGTCGATCCCCCAAGAACTGGAGGAGGATCTGTCTGTTGCCTGCCTTATGCATCCTGTTCTCCTAACAGAGCTGCCTTGTTTTGCATCAGTGGGAGACGTTGCTTCAAGTCCTGAAAAAACTTGCTAGGCCAAGGTATGGGAATGTCCATGGGTGACCTTCACCCCAGAGGAGAAGGGGAGTCAGGATGAGAGAAGGGACTTATGGGGGGAGGTTAACAATCAGGATGTTAAATAAATAAATAAATAAATAAATAAATAAATAAATTCTGATTTTTAACAAGACAGACTTTCATTTTGGTGCTTGAATTTTTTTTTTTTTTAATCTCTGCTGGAAAAAATAAACAGAATAATTTTATTGACTTTAAAATAGGTCTTTCAGGTATGTAAAATGAATATGAATGAATGTACAGAAACCCAAAAGCTGGTCAATCTTAGTGTCGATTGACAGGCTTCTGATCATCCTGGAAACACACCCGTAATTTGTCTGATGATTCCTAAAAGTTTAAGGAAGAAAGACCTGTCCTACATCTGCATGGCACCATTTCAAGAACTGGGGAGGATATCTGACTGAATAAAATGAGAAGCATACAGGCTTAAAATTACAGCTCTCACCTCCACAGGCATAAGAAATAGTTTATTCTGAAGTCAAATATGAAGAAGCATAGCTAGGAACATGGATTTTGGGTACTCCAAATCCCATGTTCCAATATGAAAGAAGTTTTATGAAGTGTTTTCAGTAAAAGAGTGAATGAATTCATCAACCAAGTTACTTTTCAAAAACATTGATGGAAATATTAAGTAGGTGGAGATCATAGTTAGTTTGTGTCAAGTTGACACACTAGTGGAATTATGTAGGAAAATGAACCTCTATTGAGAGATAGTTTCTATATGATTGGCCTGTCGGCAAGTTGGTAGTGTATTTTCTTATAAGATGATTGATATTGGAGGGCCAATATTATTGTGGGTGGTGCCACTCCTGGGCAGTTATCCATGGGTTGTATTAGAATGCACTGAACAAGCACCCTTCAAAAGGAAGAAAGCAGTGTTCATCCATGGCACATGCTTCAGTTCCTAACTCAAGGTCCTTCCTTAGCTATCCTTCATGATAAATGACTACAGCGGTAAGCCAAAATAAACCTTGCCAGTGCCCTAGTTATTTTGGTTATGGTCTGGATTACAGCACTAGAAACCAAACTAACACAGTGGATTAAATCAAATTGGAGAAATCCCAACTGAAGACTGCAGGTAGCTTAGGCTTTTGGTTGATAAAATCTGTGATTCTTTTTATATTGTTTTTTTTTTTTAATTAATATATTCCAAGAACATTTTTGTTTGTTAAAGGCTGTTGGCTCTGACACAACGGTGGTTAAGATAAGATTTGAGGGAGACAGCCTCAAATCAGCCTTTGCTTTATCATTGTCCCTGCACTTCTTTTAGACAAGAAAATTTTGGGTCAAAAGTTTTATGGGTGAGTTGGTGTCCTTATCCCAGCAATGGAGGCGCTGCCTGGCTACAGGAGGTTGCCTCTTCAAAGTTCATGTTCTCACTGTTAGGTATCTAGGCTAAGGTCACCCACATTGACTCCTGGGAGCCTTCTCCATCTCAGGGTTCTGGGGCATCTTAAAGATTTCCCCCTACTGACACACTCCCAGCAGTTGTAGATGTCCATTCATTCTCCTGGTCCTCAGGGTCTCTCTCCTGTCTCTCCCCACACATTCTCCCGCAATTCCATTCCTGCTACCATCTCACACCCACTTTGTTCCCTCTCTCCAATTCCTATGACTATTTTGTTCCCCCCTTCTAAGTGTCATTCAAGCATACTCACTTGGGCCTTCATCTCCCTTAACTTCATTGGGTATCTCATGATATTCTGTACTTCATGGTTAATGTCCACTTATCATTGAGTGCATGCCACACATGTGCATTTGAGTCTGGGTTACCTTACTCTGGATGATATTTTCTAGTTCCATTTATTTGCCTACAAAATTCATAAAGGAGTTGTTTTTAGTAGCTGAATAGTATTCCACTGTGTCAATAAAACACATTTTCTGTTTCCATTCTTCAGTTGAAGGACATCTGGGTTGTTTCCAGTTTCTGGCTATTATGAATAAAGTTGCTATGAATAAGTGGATCATGTGTCCTTGTGGTATGGTAGAACATCTTTTGGGAATATGCCCAAGAGTGGTATAGCTGGGTCTTCAGGTAGAACTAATTCCAAATTTCAGAAAAACTACCAGATTGATTTCCAGACTAGTTGTGTAAAGTTGCCATCCTACCACAACTGTATACATTTTACATTGTTGCTTTGATCACTCAGCTTTTTCAGACATAATTTCTTTCCATAAATCCTTAATTGTGATCAGCATCTATGCCTCCACTTCTTGATTGTGGATGAAATTTGGCTGACTGTTGTTATGGGAAGCGTACCAGAGATGACCACTCAGACACCACACTTTGTAGCCAATTGAATCCTTTATTCCAGCTGGCTAGGACTACACTCAAGTATTTGGGACTCAGGGATAGCTCCAAGTGTTTAGGGTAAGAGGTTTATAAAGTCAAAGACCATATCATGATATTTTTCACCACAGCTACAACAACTTTAAATATGTACAAACAAGTGCTTTAACAGAGATTCAACATCTTGACCTCAGATTTCTAGGAATAGGAAAGAATAATTTTCCACTGGATTCTCCATCAAGGAGATCAAACTCTATTTAAGCATGAAATGGACCGAGGGAGAAAAGAAGATAGGGGAAGCTCTGAACTCTTTTACCTTGTCACACTTTCTGTTACCACCCATCCTCACCATGGTATAGTGTATTTTTGAACTGTGACCCAGAATAAAACATTTTTTCTTAAGATGCTTTTGCCAGATATTTCATTACATCAAGGAGAAAAGATGAATACATTAAATTTCCCTACCAAATGATAAGCCTTTGTTACTGACATGGGCCACTGCTTACTGTACTGA
This sequence comes from Rhynchomys soricoides, assembly GCA_019843965.1. Lineage (NCBI taxonomy): Eukaryota > Metazoa > Chordata > Mammalia > Rodentia > Muridae > Rhynchomys > Rhynchomys soricoides. Next base: position 916,213 of record JADRCH010007930.1, read on the forward strand.
AAATAGGTTTTCCAAACATGTCTTCTGTATGTAACCAACTAGGATAAGCTTGTATTTTAAGTTAAGAGTGGTACATTCCCTTTCAGTAAGGGTTTTGTTTGAAATTATGTTAGTCTTTGAGTCAATGTCTTGGCCCAGCCCTTGAAGAATATCAAAACAGTTGGGGCTGATTAGTAACAGTTAGGGCTAGTCATAGTCTTACTAATAAAACCTATATGAAGTAGAATGGTTATTAAATTCTTCAATGGAAATGGAAGAACATGTGTAGTTGATTCCTAATAGACTAACAGTCAACTCTCATGAAAATTTTCTTTTTATTGAATAGAACATTGGCTAGTCATGTAAGACTATAGTCCTTTAGTGTGTGGATTTATCTAGTATGTATTTATTTCTTTTATACATTATATTTTATGTCAATTATATTTATTTTTCAGATATGTGTCAATTTATCTGTGTTATTAGGATAAAATACATAAGCTTAGTTAGTGGCTTAAAAATTGCAGAGATTACTTTCTTACTGTTTGGAACATCCAAGGTGAAGGACATGATACCAGCATATCCTTTGCCTAGTACTGGTACCATTCTTAGATGCCCAGGCAGTTTCCCTACTATATCCCTCTAATGGTAGAAGGCATGAGAGGACTCTCTGAGGCATATTTGATAAGGGCAGAGATCTCTATCCCCAGGTCTTCACCCTCATAACTAATTACCACTCTTTAGGCAACATCTTTTATTTACATCATCTTGGAAATTAAGTTTCAAAATAAGCCGAGGTATGGAGAGTAGGGAAGAGCTCAAACATTTATTCATCTGTGTTTAGTCAATTGCACATGCTCTATGTTTTCAGACTTAGACACCAGTTTTGAAACATTTCTTCTATTTTTCTTCTTTATTTATGGAGGAATGATGTTGATATTTATAAAATACAATTATAAAGAGACCAATGGCCCACTAATTTGGCATGTGGATGACTTAAAATGGAAAACATGTGTGTTATAACATATGACAAAAGAAATTTTAATGGAATTTCCCTTACCTGAATAAAAGAGTCTTTTAGGTAGAAGCAGGTCTAAACTCTTGGGCATATCTTTGTTAGCATGTGTTAGGATTCTCTGTTTTCTGTAAACTGCCTCTCAACAATGTAGAACTTTTCTTTCTGTCTTCTGAAGTCCTAAATGTCAGTCTCAACTCACAGATCTTTTAAAGATGAAATAAGGTTGTGCTTCATTCATGTGAATTACACTCCTTCTGCTTACTAGTGCTCTCAGCTAACAGTCTCCTACTTTTAACCTTGTAATCGTTAGGTGACAAAATATGCTACCCAAATGTCAAAGTAGTTGTTCTTGTCCCGAAATTTACACCTGATCTTATCTCAGGAAGACCTCCATTGAGAAATACAACCCTAACCTGTAAATATCACTTTTATTTCCTCAGATACACATGAGATGACTCAAGCTGTGGAAATACATGGCTTGGGCTAAGCACTGAACATTTCCTACTCCATTCTAATTAGTCCTAGGCCTGGAAGCATCTAGCCTCTGTATAATCTAAGCTTTGAAGTTGACTGATTCATTCCAGCTTTTCTTGGCTTCTGACTTGATTGCTTTGCTTGGCCTCACATTGACTTTGGCAATGTGTTCTAATCTTTTGGCTCCTTCTCCTTCTCTGGTTCTTTTTTTCTTCACCTATATCTAGCTTGTTCCTTTGCACTCCTTCTCTAAAACTGTCCTTGTAGAACTGCTACACACACACACACACACACACACAGACACACACACACACACACACACACACATGCACACACACTCTTTCTCTCTGCACTGCTTTAAAATAGCCTCTTTCCTGTGCTGTTCTCATGAAATTTGGACATCTCCTTGTTTGCATATAGATGATTCCACTGGCCTGACCTCAGGTACTTAAAAATTGTTATGTCATTGTTGGGTTAATGGTGGTGGTGGTAGAGTCTTGAGTCTGTCCCTGGGGCCTGAGTCTCTGGGAGAGGCAGGACCCAGGAAATTTGACTATACTCACCTCATACCAAGTGGGTGTCGGGCTGTGAGAAGACTCGGGACACTGCCCAGGGTTGGTGGAGCATGGCCTGAGGGTCCCAGGAATTGCACAGAGCCAGTTCTGTCTGGTTCTCAGGCTCTTGGGCATCCCAGGCGCTGCTGGATGCCATGGAAGAGCTGAGAATGGAGTAGGAGCCCATGGACCAGATCTAACCCAGGGCCAAGAGGGGGAAGCCGGGGGGGTAGTCCTGCTGGGTCCCACCAGGGACCGAGACTTTGGCTTGTTGCTGGTAGAGACCGTGGCTGGGAGCACTGAGATGCCTTCTGTGGGAGACTAGAAGAGGCTTTTTAGAGGAAGGCCTGTTCCATCGTTCCCCATGGAGGATCCCAATGAAGAGAGACAGTCTATGGTTTTAGGGTATTTATTGTCATGGCGGAGAGTGGCAATGAATGAATCCATACCCCCCTATCTCCGGGAGGGCCTGAGATTAAAATATCTTTTTCAGGAAGGAGTGGCTGGGAAGGGGAAGGGGAGTTTATTGGCTAAGCCTCTAGGTGCCTCATTTAAAATGGGAATGTCTAGAGGCTATGTGACCACACCTCTACCTGTGGAGAGGCTTGGAGCTATGTGACTGATAGTAACAGACCTATGGAGAACTGCAGCCTCATGTCAGGAGCCTGGGGCTCAGACCTATGGAGAACTGCAACTTCATGTCAGGAGCCTGGGGCTCAGGTGCACAGACACTGGGGAGGCTTGGACTCTGAGTTCCATTCCACATGGATGGGGTGCTGGATGGTGGTCCTTCCCATTCTTGTTGTATCAGCCCAGGCCTGGGGAAAGGCCTTGAGCCAGCAGTCTAGGTCCTGTGCCCTGTAGGAGGTCTCAAAAAACTTGTATTCATCCTTTAACCTGAGAGTTAGGACTATCTGTAGATTCCCTCCATGTCACTTTTCTTCCTTTCTCTTTCTCTCCTCCCTCTCCTCTGTCTCCCTGTTATGGTAGACTTTCTCAGCAGCCTTCACTAAATCCCTTAATGACTTACTTATCCTGTAAGTCTTTCTAGCCTCTGAAGCTTTTTCCTCATATCTCTACTAGCTTTTTGCTCCCCGATGTTGGGGTCATGGGTTGTATACTGACAGAATGCACTCTAGAAAGGCTATGGGCAACTCATCTGGTCCTTGCTTAACCTCATGTACCTTAGTCAGATTTGTAGATCATCATGTGGCCCCCTTGAGACCTGCCAATGGAGTCTGGTGGTGGACCTTCAGGTACCCCTTACCTTTTACCTTATTGAAGTCCCAGTCAGATCTAGTCAGGGAAAGCCTGTTGTCAGGACAGCCTGGTCAACTGAATATGTCCATATGTCTGAGGGGGCATTCTTTCTGGCTTCTTGCATTTTCCTCTCTCACTCTTTAGTCATGAGTTGTTGGATATCATCCCAGGTGATGCTTGAATAAAACAGTCTCAATGACGTTATCTGAAAGGGTAGAGGTGTGTTGGGCTTCTAATTGTACAAGTCAGCTGAAGAGAAGGGCCAAAATTGCCTTGCCGGATTGCACTTATCTAGAGGCCCATATGCCCTCAGTTGGAGAGCCACATTGGTATCAGGGGAGGTGGCTCTCAGACTTTGGGTCCTCATGGTGGGACTGTGATGTTGGAGGTCTCCTCACACTCTTCCCTGTAAAATAGAGTACAAGGTAACAGCCCCTGTCCCATATGGGCTGAGGATCCCAGAACAAGTTCTGGTGCTGGCGGGGCCATGGGGGTCAGAGTAGAGGGATATGGAGGAGGAGGGTCTTAGAGTAACAGGTCTGCTGTTGAAGGGACTTGGAAGATTGACTTCTTCTCAGGTCTGTATCTCTCCTCCCAAACTTCCTTCTTCCTGACAGCCAAAACCTGTGAGGTAGGTGTTGGAGAAAGAAAGGCTTTTATCTATGAGGGGAGAGGGGAATCCTCCACTAGGTTCTTCCAGGTAACTATATAGGTCTCTTGGTCTGGGTGTCTGAGGAATCCTGACCTAAAGACTCTCTCTTCTACTAATTTGATCACATACAAGTCGAAGTTCCCTACCAGTGGCTACCCTAATCTGAAAGTGGGTCATTCAGAGAAGCAGAGAGTAATTAACTTTCCCTTCTTTGTTACTACTGACAAATTTTCTCCTCCAGTGGTTAACTGAGATGTTTAACGGGGTAGATTCAATCTGTTCAATATCCAAAAATTGTTGTCCAAGAACACAGAACAAGATACCAACAAACAGAGAAAAACCATCAACACACAGAGAGCTCGACCCTGCCATGGGCAGGCGTCCAAGTCCAAGAACACAGAGACAAACAACACCCAGTTCACCCCTTCCATGGGTCCAGTTACAGACAGTTCTTTCCTTCCATGGACACAGAATAGAGTTGCTGGGCCAGCTCCAGCCACAACAAGACAAACCAGGTGCCCCTGCCAATAAGGCAGGAGCCAGAAAAAAACAGGTTAAAGCAAGATTCAGCTCCCACAGATAATGTCTTGCTGTTTCCAAAAAAAGCTGAGCCATCCTGGCTCTTTCCAGGGTCTCTGGGGCGTCCCCCAGATTCCCAGCAGTCTCTGTGTTAAGGCACGTCTGCCCTTTGCTCTTGACTGCCCCAATGACCATCCCAAACACCATGGGCTCTCTGAGTCCTTAGACGCTTACAAGCAACCTGAAAATTCAAACAGACTTACAGACTGAAACTTTGACAAACAGCAAGACAAACAAGAATCGTGGTACCTGCTCTAGACCTCTGATCCACCACTCTCTGGTCTGCCTCCACAGGTGATTGGTTCCTGGCCAACGCACCAAATGTAAGTCTCTGATGAGCCTTAGCTTACTAGAGACCCCCTGAATGAACAACATGGATTCGGGGATCAGTGTACAAAGCAAGAGGAACTTATTATTCCAGCATACTGGGTCCCCTGCACACAAAGGAGGGAGAGAATAACCACTTAAGCCCATTCGGCAAGTTTTTATACAATTTTTGGAGCAGCAGCTATTAAGCACAATGTGATTGGCAGAACAGTGTGACTTTTAAACTGATTGGTCTTTAGGGAATGAGGTAGCAAAGACTTCCCTTGTCTGTAGGTGGCCCATGGTTGATCTGCTCTGTGGAATGTGTCTACATGCTCTGAGCCTCCCTCACCCACAGGTGGAAGATGTTTGGTGCCCCTCCCTGTGGTCTTATGAATGTAATTAGCCTCTCCGTTCTGGAGGAGAGGGGTGCCTAGCCTAAGTGTTCCATGACCTTTCTCTTCCATGAGGGGAGGGGTCTGCGGGAATTTTCCAAAGGTCCTGAACTGACCTCTTCACTAGAAAAGGAATACCTCATGTTTATTCAACTATCCTGCTTGCTCTAGTCATTGACCCCCTCTATCCCTGGAAGTCTGTTTTTGATATGTGTGTGTGTGTGTGTGTGTGTGTGTGTGTGTGTGTGTATGTGTGTGTTTGTGTTTAGAAAATAAAAAGACAGTCCAAGTAGTTTGTTCATAACCTGTGTAATGATCCTTACCTCAACTGGAATTCTAACTACTCTGCATGTGTGCATATTATCTCTTTTTCTGATTATATTTCCTAAGTAGTCTTTCCTGAAGTATTCTTTTTTGGACTATCTGAGATCCTTATATGTACAAGTCCTCAACTATATCTATTAAAATGAATAGATGACTAATTCATCATTGAAAAAATTTAAAATAATGAAAAGATTATATAGCCAAAACATAAATGAATAGAAATAAAACACCATTAGTTTGTTCAGTAGATGTGGCTATCTGAATCAGTATGTATTTTTGAGACTGTATCCTCTATGAGAGTACTTCAAGTTTTGTATCAAAAGTAACAAAGAATAAGAAATTAAAATAACAAACGTAAAAACAGAATTATTAAGGCATCTCTTGTAATATGATATCCTAAAGACCAAAATAGGAAAGAAAAATTAGAGCAGTAAGGTTCAGTTCACAGTGTTCTTCAGGAAGTCATGCTTTATTAAGCTAATTGGTTTCTATTTAGTTCTCTACCTGTCCCCAGGTTCTTTCTTAATCTGCACTGTGGGTGTGTCCAAATTTTCCTGGGGGGTGTGAGTACTCTACTCAATATGCAGAAACTAAGTGAAAGCTTACTTCCTACTTGCCTGGGGCTAGACTGTCCTGTGTAATTGGATTGTAGAATTGCTAACAACAACAACAACAAAAAGTAGTTTAGGTTAGTGGGCCCATCACCCAGTCTCAAGCCTTGTAGACCTTACTGGTTTACAAAATATGAGTGACCCACATGAACTAACAGATGCAAATTACCTATGAGATTATTTCTAAGGAATAAAGGTAAACACAAAAGAGATCTCATCTTCCCTTTGAACAAGTTACACTTGCTTGTTTGCTACCTCTATTGCAAATCTCACTTTAGTGATAATGCTCATACATATTATATATAATATATTTCATAACTGTATCATCTCATCACTTATAAACTTAATAAATTTTAAATTGATTTGGGATAGTGTTGAACTTTATAATTAAAAACAATTGCTTTTAATTAATTGCTTCTGAATATTTACTGGTATACCCAAATATACAGTGTCAAATTTGTTTTGCTAATAAGATTTTCTGAAAATCTATGTAGAAAGATATCACAAACTCACTCCAGTTTCTCATGTGAATATTATGGGGTAGATGAGTCTGATATCTTTCATCATACAAGATAACAATGATGGCCAGATTGTTATAACAAAAGAAACAATGACATGAACAAAGTGTAAGAAATTAATTTCCCAAGTTTTATGAGATGTGGGAGGATTCAGAAATGAAAGTTAAAAGTATGAAGAAAACAGTTTATTTTTATTCTTACGTCTGACAAAATATTGCTGTTAAGACCTTGGGCTAGAAGACTGACTCTGGGTTTTCCAAAAGTGAATACATTACTGTATGAACAAAAGGAGGAGAGACAGGGATATGGAAATAGGAGCTAGACCCTGGTCAAGTAGGGCAAGGATCCAAAATGGAAGTTCTAAGAACAGTTTTGCTGGACGTCAGAAGACAGTTCTGGATCTGGTTCTTATATAAATGATAACCTTTGCCTAAAGAATGTATGAACCCACCTGATTGAAACAGAGGGTGGCACCTGGACAGGTGATTTGGCAAACTAGACTGAGCATCTCACGTTTTCCCCACTACATGACCCTGACAATCGTCCTGGGATATGCTGGGAAAATGAGTCAGAAAGAAACAACCCAAAGAATCAAAGTGGAGTTAGTGAGTGGAGTTAGTGAACATATAATCCACGTCCTTCAGGGTTAGGCCAAGACTGAAGACTTCTGGAGACGGTCCTGGAGATTGGCACATTGTCCCAATGAATCTTAATACTATCTTGATTACTTTAATCTGTGTGGCTTTAGCTTTAATGGAGGAGAGATGTCAGGTAAACATCTGTCACTGGGATATACCTGTGCACTCCCTCTGCTTTCCAGTTATTTATCTAAGGAATTCAGAAGAAACAAGAGTATGTGATAGAGGTAGGCATAATTCATTGCAAAATAGAGAGAATTCTCAAGGGGTGAGAGTGGATAAAGGCCAAAGAGACCATTGTGTGGATACAGATTATGTGCCATTTCTAATGTCTCTGAGACCAAAAACATCTTTCCTAGGGACTTTACCCTGTATAGATGATTGACAGATTTTAGAATTGACACTTAACAGCAGAGGGAAATGGTATGCTCTTGTACTCTATCAGAAAGTATTCTAGTAAGTGTGGTTAATATCAGGATTGGGACTCTTGGACCAGGTATAGTTATCAAAAAATAATCTTATGGGAAGTACTAGATATCAAATCTTCTTATAGGGATGGGGAATAATTAAAGTCATTTTAGACTTTAATAGACTTTAATAAAGACCAGTCATTGGGGTTCTACAGCTCCAGTTCTTGTCTGTAGTAGGCTGACTTTCAGACAGGGATCTAATACTAATGCCCTTGTATGTGTTTCTTTTGTATGGATGTGATAAAATATCCTGGCAAAAGGCAAATTACTGGAGCAAGGGTTTATTTTAGGTTATAGTTCCAGAAGATAATGTCTATCATGGTGGGGAAAATGTGGATATATACAGGAAAGGCTTGGCAGGAGTATCAGGGAGTTTTCTGATGATATTTCATCCATCCCACAAAGCAAGATCAAGAAGTGGAACCAGGCTATAAAACTTCAAAGCCCACCTCCAATGGAGTATATACTTTAGACACTACTTAACAGTTTCATAACCTTCTTAAGAGTGCCACTCTGAGATAAAATGTTAAAACATGTGAGCCTTCCTTCCAGAGAGTTTATATTCAAACCACAAATGTTCTCTAATCCTGCTAATATTTAACTAGCTATGTGACCTAGGACTAGTCAACCTTGTAGTCTAGTTGCAGAGGGCAAATTTCTTTAAATTATTAGCTTATTTGTGCATAGATGTGCAGAAATGTGATTCAGAGTTCGGAGTAGCAAAGGGAAGGAAAACATCAGAGAAATTTAAAAAAAAAATGTGTTAATTTTTTAATTAAGTACTTAACTGTTACAGGTACAATAAGGAGTATAAATACATAAATAAATAAATAAACTATTTTTAGTGGCCAGATGTAGTTATCATCTCAGAAGCTTATAGCAAAATAAACCCACCCTTTTAAGTTCTTTCTGAACTCTGGCTGACTGGTTCAACTCAGTTGTTCTGGCTCAAAACTATTCTCCAAGCTTTCTGATTCAAACCAGCTTCCCTTGGCTTCTGACTGAAACTCTGGCAATTTGTTCTCATCTTCTGTCTCCTTGTCACTCTTTGGCTTATTCTTTCTTTACTCAACAGCATCCTGTCTTTGTAAACTCTCCTAGTAAATCTGTCTTCTCTCTCTGTCTCTCTCTCTCTCTCTGTGTCTGTATCTCTTTCTCTCTTTTTCTTTCTCACCTGAACTCTTAAATCAACTCTCTATCTGTTTTTTTGATAGTTGGGTCTGTCCTATCTGACTCATTTTTTCAAATCTATCTTTGACTCATCACTTTGTCTGCCCCTTAGTTACATGTCACTTTCAAATATGGCTACTTCCTTCTACAAACTAACTTAACTTTCAATGTTAGAGATTAATTGTATGTACTAATGGCATATCTGCATTTCAGCCATATTGCATAGACCTAAAAGGTCTTCGGATGTGATCACTTGCCAGAGAAGAAGTGTTGCTGGATTTAAATTCCTCTATAACAAAGCTTGCAATAAGGCAACCTTAATGCCTTATTTCAGATTGAAGAATAATATAGAAAGGAGATTCGACAAAAAGGTTTGACTTAATGATAAAGAGTGTAGAGGGCAACCCAAAGAGATCTTTGTGTTCAGACTCTTCTTGGTTATTCTGTCTTGTATTCCTGCTTTCCAGGTATGAGGAAGAATCCTTTATGAAACGGTTCCTGTACAGTTACGTAATATCCTTAGGAAGAGTACCCACTAGTGTTGCCAGAATGGTGGAGTTGTCTAAGGTGCTGTGTGCAGGAATGCTGTTCACTTCCTTTGAATAGGGTCTCTCATTCTCTAGGAGCTCACTAAGAAGTTAGACTGACTGAGCAGAAGGCCTATCTTCTCATCTTTAATTATACTAGGACTTCCATGTCAAATAGTTTAGAGGCAATTCTAGGGATCAAACCCAGGTCCTTATGCTTGCAAGACAATTGCTTTACTGACTGAGTTATCTTTACAGACAATAATTTGCATTTCATCAAACTAAATTATTTAATCATGAATAGTTTATGTTTTGATAATTATTTTCATTGTGACAATTGACTTAAAAATGGTAGAAATTTTATGCAGTAGACTTTTAGGTTTCCTAGTTACCTTACTTGATATTCAAAAAAAAAATGTGTTCTATATTTGAGCATGGCAAACAACATGTAGATAGATGTCTCCTTATAATAGAAACAGATTGTTTGACATTTGGTTGTTCTTCATTTCAATAAAAGTGGTACATGGAAAAAAGTTAAGCTCTAAAAAAAAAAAAAATTGGCAAGTGAGTTTAACAAAAATTTATTGTGCTCATGGTTTTAACCATGCTTAAGTATTAGACAAAAAAAAGCAAAATGGATGATGGAAATGTCAAGAGGTTACATTTTTACTTCACTAGTGATTTAAAAAAGACCAGTTTTCACGCCAACACACTGAAAAAAAATACCTAATAGTTTCACATGCTATATTTACTATAAGAGCGATCCACAGGAGCCAAATATTTCTGAAAGTAGTGTTCTAACAACTCTGTACTATTTAATAATAATGTAGCAAGCACATTTTTCTAAGTTCAAACTTTGGGCATGCCAAAGAATCTATAGTTAATACTGGTGTAAATAAACCATGTATAATATCTTGGTTGAGTTTAAAAAAATTTATTCAGCTGGTTGAAAAGTTTCCTGGGAATATTGTCACTAAAGTTTCCAAACTACAATTACAGATGTCATAAAGGATGTTAACAAAATGAACATGATGCAGATTTATAGTTCTCCCCAGACCTTCTTCAGACACAGAATACTCACACCAAAAAATTGTAGACAATGTGCTACGAAAGTGCTCAACAGAACATACTTTTCTCTCTTTTTTTTCATGATACAACATTGCACTGGTTCTAGATAAATGGGACCCTTTAATCACAAAGGTCATGTTTATTTACTGGAAAAGTAATTTTGGTATGTTAATCCTTTACCTTGTTGCTGTGAATACAACAGAAATACCATCTTAGCCCTACATGTAACATAGAACCTTTAGCATTATGTTTGAAAAATAAATATATAGGTGAAATTAGCTATAGTAACACCTTTTATATCACTCTAAATACTAGGATTATGCTTCAAGAACTATATAGTACATTGCTATGTCATTCCAAAAGTATTTAGTCTCCTCAGAGTATGATGTGTAAAAATCATCAGCAAGATAGATCACAAGCATTATTTCAAAATCCTGCATGTTTTAAATGTATAATATTCTCTTTTTGAATGACCTTCATTTTGACAGCACAGTAGCCACTATGCGTCAGCTTATCTTCTCAACTGTTCCCTACTGCATAATTGTCTTTAAAATTTTTTCATCTTTGTTAAGATTACTTAAACATTTGGTTTCAAAGGTTGAATATTGTGAAGCAGGCCTTGACTCATCCAAACAAACATTAAAAAGCAATTTATTTACCTATTTTTTTTAAATGTGCTTGTGTGTGTGTGTGTGTGTGTGTGTGTGTGTATGTGTGTTTGTGTATGTGCCATAGTACTCTTGTAGAAGGGAATCAGCTCTCACTTTCCATCATGTGGATTCTGGTGACAGAACTCAGGCCATGCGCCTAGGCAACATGTTCCTGTACTCACAAATCCTTCTCCATAGCCCCCAAGTAAGCATTTAAGAACACAGAATTGCTTCATCTGTTTACCAGAAGGTGAGAATTAAGATTTAAGCCCTATGACCATCATTTGCATTGATAAATTATTTTAATTTCATACAATTTTATCCTATGTATTTTAGTTGATATAATCTTTACAAAGTATACATCATCCAATCATTTTTGTCTTACATTAAAATTTGAATGAAACATGTATTCTTGTTTTCCTATGATTAAAGAATTGAAGGTCTACAGGATCTATTGTCCTTTATCAATAAAACTATTTATTTACCTATTTGTTTCTTATTTTGATGCTAATGTTCTTAGATATCTTTAATTATTTTTAAGAATTTCACATGAGTACTAAATTTATATCATCTCCCTACTTCTTTCCCTCCCTCATATTCTTCCTATGTTTCTGTCTCCTGTTCCATCTCAAATGCATGGACAGCCTTTACTCATTAATGATTAGTATATATTTGTGTGTTTTATATATTGAGCTCTTTCAGTGTTACTCATATGTATATATGTTTAGGGTTAAATGCTTGTAATTATATCACCTATCAGGGAGCTGGTCCCAGGAGCAAACCCATTCTCCCCTTCTCAGCAGTCATTAATTGCCTGTAGCTCATCCTCTAGAGGTGATTTCTTGAGAGATTCACCCCATCCATGTTGGCAGGTCAATTGGCACATCTCATTTTCTGACACTATAGTGCCTTACCTTACATACCAACACTCACCTTGAGATAATGAACTGACCCTTTTTTGAACAAGTGGCTCAAGCTCAGGATAACAGAATTTGTTAGTGGGAAAGTATATAGCAGCCATGGTTAGGAAATATTTGGACAGAAGCAAAGTAAATACAGGTAGTAAAAACTCTATCCCTCAGAGAAATATTTGAACAGTAAATGAATGAAATAGAGAAGTTTCATTTGTAGACCTTGATTACTTTGTGTTAATAGCAACTCCTCAAATAGTTTGCAAACAAAGAAATGAGTTAAGATAAAGAGCAATTTAATACACAAAAGGAAATAGCAGAAATGTATGTTTATTAATCAATTTACTTGATTTATAAGTAATGGCTAAAACTTGAAAATTTTGGAGATGATAAGCTCTTGATCTATTCATTTGCTATCAACACATGTGTTAACTTTCCCCCAAAGTGCAGTTTTTTCTGCTGTTAACTGTTTTAATTGCTATTATAAGTTTCAAATATCACAATAATGAACCACAATTATTTGGCAGTTTAAGCATTGTATTTTTTTAAATCCAGCAAGCAAAAACACTTCTAGCCACAGTTGGAATACATAGGTCAGGAATTGGTATCCTTATTTTGAAAGTGATAATTACTCTTCTCTTTTATCTACTGCCAAAGCAAAATGAAATTACTGTTAGTTTCAGTTGTTATGAGATAAACACAAGGATGTGAAAAACTAAAAGAGAATGATATGTCTAAATGACAAAGGTACATAGGAACACCCCAATTAAATGTTCCATGAGGAAGTGTAAGGATCTAACTCATACATTTATGACAGATTATACATATGGATGTACCAACCAGCTTTGTTGCTCTCGATTTGTGTCCTACTGTTTCTGTAGCTATCAGATGTATGTCATAATTATCTTAAAATCTGCAGCAAAGTGGAATATTGGTTGCTTAAGGAATCCTTCCAAGGCATCTGGATGTTAATATTTATTAAAATATAAAATGTAACAAATGCATTTGATTATGAAACAACATTATACAGTTGTTTCACAAATTTCACAGTATCATGTCAATTTATTTCTATTGATCTATTGATAGGCATTTTTGAGGGTTTGCTATGAATAGTACAATATCAAGTGTAGAGATGCAAGTGTCTACATAGTAGAACTTAGAATGCTTTGAATATACCCAGATGAGGCACAGTAGATTACTTTCTTACCCTTATTTTCTGCCTTGAGAAATCTCTGTACTGGCTTCCATGATAGCTTTATCAGTCACACTATACCAGCAACTGAACTGTATAAACAGATATAGCATCTGGCCTCTGTTGTATTGGCTTTGCCCCTATCAGATGTATGCCTTAGTTATCTGAAAGTCTGTGGTAGAGAGCACTGCTCTTCACTTCAGGATTATTTCTAAGGCATCTGGCTCTTGAAATTAATGTTAGATGCATGTGAGACTCCACAGTGAACAAGCTGTATTTGGGTAGAAACTTATGGCAGAATCATTTTGAATATTGGGCAAGTACTAAGGAACAAAAGAAAAATAACAAATCCAGAAAAACCTATGGCAATGTAATACTGAAAAAAATTATTTTTTACAGGCTATTGATTTTAATATTGTTTTTCATGGCTTCATGTTTTTAACCTAGACAGGAAGAATCCTCCTATACTCGGTACAATATCTTTTGTTCTTCATTTATTATTACTATTATATATAATAATATATATAATATATTATTATTTCTTTATTTTTAAGATTATAATATACAGCTATCCTTGTTCTCATTCAAATTCACAGACTATTTTTTCATTATTATTATTGCATATATACCTATTGCATATTTAGGTTATATACCTAAATGTAACCTTCTTAGTCTCTATATTGTTACTTTTATATATATTTTCCAGCCTGACCATTTAGTATTGGGTAACCAATTGACAATGTCTCCTAATAATTTCAGAAATTGTACCCATAAAATTTCAACATGACTGACTATCTAAACATAAGCTGAACAAGGACGACAACTTCTGTGTTTTATATCAGTTTATGTCTATGGAGAGTTGTTCTGGGAAGCAGTTCTATTAGGAAGTGTGGCCTTGGTATAATAGATGTGGTCTTGTTGTAGGAAGTGTTTCACTATGTAGGCAGGCTTTAAGTTCTCCTAGAGCTTGAGCTCCACACATTGCAGAAGAGGGGCTCCTCCTGGCTGCCTGTGGAAAATAGTCCTCTCTTGGCTCTCTTCAGATCAAGATGTAGTTCTCCTAGCTATGCCTGCACCATGTCTGAGACATGATATCATGCTTCCTGCCATGATGATAGTGGACTGAATCTCTGAAACTGTAAACCAGCCACAATTAAATGTTTTATTATATAATAATTGCCTTGGTGATGGTGTTGCTTCATAGCAATAAAGACAGTGTCCTTAGTCACCCAACTTCTAGCTTAGAGCAGCAGTCTTCACCCAGTTTTTATTCAGAAAGTTTTTATTATGGAATCTTGGGCCAGAGTTTCTTTAGCCTCTACTGAGCCTTCTTTACTGGGAAGCAAAGAATCCTGACAAACTTTGTTCTTCACCTTAGTTTGGTATATTTCTGATCTTTGCCTCAAACCTGGCTTGCAAGCTCTCCATCACTGAGATTAAATCCATGAAGACATCAATCTAAATGGAAGAAAACTATCTTAGCCCAGAGTTTTAATTCTGGGTGCTTGGCTTCTTTGCTCTCAGTGTGAGATCAAGTAGAACACCATGGCCAGGAGCATATTGGGAAGCAAAGCTGCCTAGCTTATGGTGATGGGGAAGCTAAGCCAGGGAGAAAATTTTAGAGGTGCAATACACCATTCAGAGGAACATCAACTATCACTTACCTCTTCCAGGTAAGCTTCAACACCTAAGGATTCCATCACTTCCCAGTGGTACCATCATCTGGAGCCCAAGCCAACAATGCATAAGCTATAGGAAACAATCTAGCACTAAAATATGATATGCCCCATTTCCTTTACTGTGCCTCAGATCCATGAAGTGGCAGAAGGTTTTTTTGTTCCAGTTTCCTCAGCAGAGCAACACAACTAAAATTTTATGTTTATGTTTCCATTTAGTATCAAATAACAGTTGGAGAGCTCTTCCCTGTGGAGGACAATTTCTCCTACTCTCTGCATTACTTAGTGGCCTGTAGTTTTTTGTCTTCAGTTGAGATTTCCCCTTTCCAAGATAGTGTGCTTTGCTTGTGTCATCCTTGTTTCAGAAGCCATGTGAGATACATATTTAAAGAAAAAGAGGCTTTGAATTTGAAAGAGGGCAGAGCGTGTATCTGAGAGGGTTTAGAGGACAGAAATAGAAACAAGGGAGTGCTGTAATTCAATCATAATTTCAAAAAAGTTTAAAACATTTATTCTTTAGTTCTTACAAGAAACGCATTTTATATGTTTAATATACTAACTACTGGAATGTATTAGCTAAAATTAGGTTATTGTGGTGATGAAGTTCTAGGAAGTTGTGAGGACGATATGGAAGAGTTGTTCATCTTAGATGTTTAAAGTCAGATCAGGTAGCTGAGTGGGATCTCAGCATGGAAATTAATGAATAAAAAGAATGTGTAACTCAAAAAAGAAAATGTTATTGATGTTGAAATAGTATAGACCTGTAAAATATTTTGTATAACAAAACAATACATGAAATACTTTCTCAAAAATCTAGTTTGTTGTGCTGTCATCTACATTATTATATGTACTATATTATATGTTATGGAAGACATTAAAAAATCAAGCCTATGTCTTTTTCAGAAAAAAAAAAAATAAAGACAAGAAAGTGCTAACAGGCACTCCTTACCTTGCTTCATTCCTAAGCTTTTCTACAGATGTTCAACATTACATATTCCATTATGTTGATTGATTCTAGTCATCTGAAGAATGTTTCTCTCCATAGATGTCAGAACAATGGGTTTTTAAAAAGCTGTTGTTTTGAGTAATGATCAAGAAGGGAAAGAAGCTGACATTTCTAGGATAATCTTAGCTTTCTGTAAAGTGTAAGATTAGCTTGTGGTGGTGGAAGAAAATGCATAATAGCAGCAAGTCCGTGAAGTCTTTGAAACAAAATCTTGCATGCAAGATTATAACCAGAAACTCAGAGGTCTTTTCAAAATACTTTATTTACTTAAAGGAATGAAATTTCTCAAGAAGTTGTAGTTCTCCAAACACTGTGAAGGTCACCACAGGAGGGAATGATTCTATCCATTTGGATCAATGTGGCTTCATTCCAATACATTCTTTTTTCCTTTTATCTAATCGGTAGCCGACCACACATTACTGTAGGGTGTCAAACAGCATGCAAACATGTCACAAACTAGTGAGGCTTGTTAAACTGGAACAAATCGGGGGCAGTTCATCTCAGGGTGTAAAATGCCTTTCCTGATCCTCCTCTGTTACAGATTATACAAGTCAAATATTTTTGCTTTGAAATTTTAATGTTAATGATCTCCCCCAATCCACACGTTGATACAAGTCTATAATTTGAGACTGTCTGATCCTATTGTTGAAATGAAGGTAGATGTGCAATTGACAAGAACTTTTATTTTAAATCCTCCAACCATATCAGCTCCTTTAAAAAAAAAAAAGTGATGATTCTAATTGTTCCTTTGTACTCATTCTATATGCTTGTCACTATAAAAAAAGGAAATTTTTTCCATAAACATGTACTGAATCTCGTTAGAACGTAAAATCCCTCTCACTATATAAAAAAGTACTTAGGTATCTAAGCTTAAAATGCATTCCATCTTTTTTTATAAGAACCTTATATATGAGACATTAATTTCATTATGACTTTTATGAACAAAGAAATTAAATAACTTCCACAGAGACTCTTCTCCATCGAATGTAAAATTAAGGCTACACACCTACACTCTGTGATTCCAGAGTTTATACCCTCAACTCCTCTAATACTGTTTATTTGCATAAAATGTAAATAATGAGATAAAATCAAACTAGTCATAAACCTCAGAAAGTTGTAGGTAAAGGCTGTAAAGAAGACGTGCTGATCCATAAAACCTACACTAAAAAAATAAAATGCACAAAGTAGAAGAGAAAATGCAAAATAAGCACTGAAATAATAAAAATATGGCAACTCATAACAAAATCATTAAACTTTTATTTGAGTAAGACCACAAAAAAGAAATAGGCTGTATTGTAACAATAAAACTTACTGAAAAAAAAAAAAAAACTTTTCTGAAATAGTAATTTGAGGTGTTTGACTTGAACCACTGGTCGGATTCAGGGAGAGAAACTGTCACAATGATCAGGATCTCCCGTCTTCTAAAGCATTCTTCAAATATATATCCAGTGCTTTCTGTGGCATCTGACATATGCACTGGGGACTCAGGAGTGAAAAAGAGACCTGGAGCTTTAAACTATTTGTGTTGCCCGTGACAGAGTCAGATAATAAGCACATTTGTTAAGTAAAACAAAGCATCTGAGCTATACCCTGGGAGTACAATGAAAGAGAAAACAGAGGTGCTTGCAGACTGCAGTTCTAACCCAGGGCACAGCTACAGAAGTAGATTTACTTCATGAGAGAAACAGAGAACCCAACTGGATGTTGGAGGGAATATATTTACCGGTATAACTTTTGATGCAAAATCCCCAAGCCGGGAAGGTACCTAGATAGTGTCACCGAGAACACAGGAGCCAGTGAGATTAAAGCTGCAGAGGCTACATGTGATTTCTGTAGCTGCCAAAGCAAGAAGTGTGACTTAAAACAACAGACATGAATTTTCTCACAGTTCTGGGAGAGAGCATTCTGAAATGGGGTTGTTGGAGCTCAGAAGTCAGAGGTTACTATGGGGATTCCACTCTTGCCTTTTTCTCCTCTGCTGGTCACCCCTAGTATATGGCATATCACTAGATGTCTGTTGTCCTTGTATGTTGATCTGTGGTATGTCTCTCCAGGGCACAGGGTTGTTTATATTTCAGAATAAACCAAATTCCACATGCTCTTAAACCCATAGAATTCTGGAATTTGGGGAGGCTATTTTGTAAAAGCATGTCATAGAGGCTAATTCAGCTAAAATTAAGGTGAATGAGAAAGGACAGGGGACAGATGAGAAGGAGAGTGGAGGCTATAGAGATAACATAATACACTAACTTTAATTTTTTTCTCAGAATGTGATATTTTCAATTAACTGATATCTATCTAATAATTTTATAAAATGATATATATTTTTATGTTCTATGTATAAATGTTTTGCCTGACTTTAATTATGTGACCTGTGTGTGTGCAGTATCCATAGAATACAGAAGAGAACATTAGATTCCTTGTGTTCTGCTATGTAGATGCTTGGAACCACATACCCTGCCAAAGCAGCAAGTACTCTTAACCACTGAGCCATCTCTCCAGCTCCATGATCAACACATTTAAAGACTTTACATCTTCTTGCATAAGACCAGGTCCAGGAGAACAGAGGAACAATGAGAGTAGTTTGAAGTATACTGCACAATGGGTCTAGGGAGGCAGTATATGTGTGTGTGTGTATGTATGTATGTATGTATGTGTATATACATATATAATTGGTATGTAGATATTATCTGAAGGAAATGCTGATATCTTAAATACTGAAGCCATGCTTGGAGCTTGTGACACTAGTTGTAGAAGGTCTTCAAGAGCACTGGTTCCTAGAAAAACATTCTTCATATAATAATGAAATCAGAGAATTCTTGCATTTCCTATATGTTAAAACACAAACTCTTAACATTTAATATTGTAAAGATTTTTAAACTCAAAGTTTGAGTTCCTTGGTTAGACTGTAAGATTCCCCTCCCACATCTATGATTTAGAATATCAAGACAATTGTGCAAGTGGAAATTTATTATATTTGCTGATATTAAGGAACGGGGGTAGATTGACACCTTGTGCCTTCAGTCTTCTGTGTTAAGTTTAAAACACTACTGTACATGGAAAATAAAAACTGTAGTTCTGCCTTCTTCAACCTTTTCCATTCATAACTTTTTGTTCTTGTCTGAGAAAGTTATATGTGACTTTAAGTACATAGGTGTATGAATCAAACATGTATTGATAATAAATTAAGGAGAATCATTTTAATTATTCTTTTATAAATAATTAATTTTACCATTTATTGAAGATAAAAACAAATCTTCACATTGAAAGTTTCAGTTTTTCTCTTTTTCATTCTTAATGAATTTGTCTGATTCTCTAACCTCTTCTATAATGGGAATATATGGGAAGACACTCATGCTATGAAAATCCTGTACAAGGAAACTCTTGATCTCTCAACCATCCTGCTCCAATCTGACTATGAAGGAAGATCATTGTGCCATGAACCTTTTGGGATCTTCCCACTTCTCTAGAAATTCTATTCACCTTCTCCACTTGTTGCACACCTTATTCTACAACCCTCAAACCACTATTCTCAAGTTTATTACCTCATTTAATGTAGCTTATTTGCATTAGTTGGTGAGCCAAATAAAATGTTTGGGGGGAGAGCAGTGCTCCACAGAATAGCTCTTACTCCTGACACCAATTATAACTTTGGAAGGTTCTCAAAACAACCCTAGCCTTTGATAATTTGCTAGCACTCATAATATTCTCTGAAAGCTCTTTTACTTGTCATAATGACATGACAGGGAGGAGATACAAATTAATATCTGCCAAAGAACAGAGCTCTGAGGGTAGAACCCAGGGGACATCAAATAGAGAACTTTTATCTTCTCTCTGTGCACCTCGAGGGTGTTATTATCCTGCTGTGGTGTATGGGAGTAGATGTGGAATATTGGCAGCTACAGGAGATCAATGAGCTCTGCCATTCAGTTCTTCCTTGGATTTCAATTTATAAACTCGATTAACAGCTAGCATACATCCTTGGCCTTGATCTCTGTGTTGACTGATGTTAGGTAACGTGAAGTCTTCAGCTTACGTCACATTGTTTATCTTCCTAGCATAGGTAACTTTACTCTAAATAACATAATTAGTCTGTGCTGTGTGCACCAAGGTCTGAAGCTAAAGAATAAGTTTTAACTGATATACGTTTCTAAAGACCTAAATATTATTGTCCCTAATATAAGAATATGGATCCTATACATTCTCTGGGCAAGGCTAGATTTATTTTCTTGTTTTAATTTGTGTGTAGTGTTTGTGTGTGTGTATGTGCATGCACGGAAGCAGGTGCACCTGCATGTGCATATGCATTATGCATGTGTGCACACATGTCACTGCTCACCTGTATAGTTGAAATTACAAGTGAGTCCTTGTTCGTTCCACCCATCTATATGTGGGTTCTGGGGATTCAGGTACAGGTTCTCTTGCCTAATAATAATGTGTTAACTATTGAGCCACTTCTTCAGCCCCAGAGTTAAATTGCTTGTTTTAGTTATAGTAACTTCTTGAGCATGTTCTTGAGAAACAAAATATGAAAAAAATTATTAACCACACAATGACAGTGAATAAGAAATAATAACACTTTCCACACTTCCAATGCACACGGTCCAGACCAAGATACATTTTCCCCTCAGGAGGCATAAATTCAGCTTTTAATTATGTGTTAAAAATTCTGATCCCATCCTAACTCTTTATTAATTATGGATGACCCTCTTTTAGTCTCTGATGATTTTAGATTTTTCTCTGAATTCTTAGTTCTTGTTTAAAGATTATGATCCTTGGATATTATCTTGCTTCATTATGATAGAATTTAGTTGGCCTTTTAAATTGGAACTCTATTTTCTTAAGTTCTGAAGAACTTAATTATATTATATCTTTTGCAAACATGTTTCTTATTTTCTTCTTTTTGAATTTTAATTATTCAGCAAATAAACTTAAGATTGAAGATTTTTTTAATTGGATATTTTATTTATTTACATTTCAAATGTTATCTCCTTTCCAGTTTTCCCCTCTACAAACCACCTATCCCAACCCCTCTCCCCTGCTTCAATGAGGATGCTCCCCCCGACCCACTCACTCCCACCTCACCACCCTGGCATTCCCATACACTGGGGCATCCATCGAGCCTCCATAGGACCAATGGCCTCTCTTCCCATTGATGCCAGAGAAGACCATCCTCAGTTACATATGCAGCTGGAGCCAGGTGTCCCTCCATGTGTACTCTGTGGTTGGTGGTTTAGTCACTGGGAGCTCTGGGGAGTCAGGTTGGTTGATATTGTTGTTCTTCCTATGAGGTTGTAAACATCTTCAGCTTCTTGAATCCTTTCTCTGACTCCTCCTTTGGGGACCCTGTGCCCAGTTCAATGATTAGCTGCGGATAGCCACATCTGTATTTTTCAGGCTCTGGCAGAGATCTTATACTATCTTTCTCAGTGCAATTGCTACTGTCACAGTTTTGAATGCAAGAGAACTTTCTTCCTGTCCAGAACATTGGTTTTATAACAACCTGGGTTTGTTTGACCATCTCAACAATTGAAGACATTAAAAATGATATTCATTTTTTGTTGATATAATCCATTATGTTCTTAAGACAAATGCAACTTGTTTTCCTTAGTTGGGCATTTTTACATAAGTACTTAGTAGTGAGACATTAAAATAAATAATTTTTAATGATCTGTGTGAATTCAGAGTATTTGATATTTTTTAGATCTTCTTGCAAGGACAACCAGAGAGGAAGCTTACTGTTTTATCAGGAAATTGTAGTTGTCAGTTTTTCCTCAGATTTTCAGCAGGTTGTTGGAAAGTTGGAAAAGGTCCACAACCTACCAAGAGTAAAGAGCTTACCCTTAATATCAGGAGGAGACACATGCCTGAAGGAGCAAACCATAATTCAGGATGCAGATTTTTTAACATTTTTGGATTAAAAACATTGATTATCACCCACCATAATATGGAGCATTAACTAGATCAGAGACTGCACTTTTCCAGCTTCTAGTCTCTTCTCAGCACAGCTGAGGAAGTGGGAGAATGTTCTCTGTCTTTGATGAGAGACATGAGGGGTAACAGCTGCTCACCTCTACTTTACAGTAATTATTTTATAAGCGATTTGAGTTGCACTTGAGTTTTTCTATGATTATGAGGGCAAACAACCTGTCTCTCTTACCTTCTCTGCTACAGGCTTATGTTTCAGGTTATCTTATTTAACCAGTCTAATTTTTCATAAACTTTCTTATATAATTTTAGTTGGTTAACAGCCCTTAAGTTCTTATCTATAATGTGCTGTGATCTTCTTTTTTCTTTCTGATTTTGCTCTTAATTTTAGCCTTTTTTTTTCCTTTTGATATTGGTAGCATTACATCAGAATCTGTAGAAACCTGTGACTTTGACTTCCCATGTGAGACCTGAAGTATAGATCAACTCCTATTTAATAAAATAGTAACTGGTTAACTAAATTTTAAACAGTGCATTATGAACTCTATTTGTTTGGTTTCTTATTATTTGGCTTTTTGTTTGTTTGTTTTGTTTGTTTGTTTTTGGTAGTCAGAGTGGATTGATAAGTCAGACTGAAACAAATATTCCCATATCTTCTTCAGTTAAAGGACTATTGAAACTATTTAAAAGTCAGGACTCAGCAGTAAATGCTGAAAACACCAAGCAGTATGCCGATTCAGTGGCACTGCCTTTATCATAGTACTCAGGAGACACAGGCAGATCTATATTGAGCTCAAGGCAGTAAAAACTGTGCAGAGAATTCCAGGACAGCAGGGCTACATAGAACGACGCTGTATCTAAACCAACCAACCAACAAAACATCTGAAACAAAACAAAATCACTGTCCTCTCCACAATGCCTGTAAAACACCCCCTCCCTCATATGCAGAGATCTTGGTAGAAATTAATTTAAATAGTTCTGGCTCCCAGCACTTTGTAAATCATGTGTGATGGCGGCACATGCCTCTAATCTTACCACAGGGAAGATAGAGGAAGGAAGGTAGTAAGTTCAAAGTTAAGTTCAGCTATATAGAAAGATTAAGACCAGCCTGATATCTCAGAACCTGTCTCTAAAAGTTAAGATAGAAAAAGAAATTAATGATAAAAGGAAGAAAGGAAGGAAGGAAGATTATAACCAGGAAGCCTATGCTGCTCCTAATGAATTAGAGGTTAAAGTCAATGTATTTATTCCTTCTTGTGCTCCTAAAACTGATACAAATGTCTGACAGTTTTTAAATGTTGATTTAAATAATTTAAATGCACTAAATACTGTCATTTAAAAAATATATATGATTAACAATAAACGTACATGTTCTTTTTAAAACAATCATAGGAAATGAAAGGGTGAGGGGGTGTATTTGTGAAGAAACAGAAAGAGAGGTCAAGAAAGAGAGGGAAGAGACATTATGGGAGAGGAGGAGGAGGAGGAGAGAGAGAGAGAGAGAGAGAGAGAGAGAGAGAGAGAGAGAGAGAGA
>JADRCH010007930.1:939659-973137 GCA_019843965.1 Rhynchomys soricoides
AGAGAGAGAGAGAGAGAGAGAGAGAGAGAGAGAGAGAGAGAGAGAGAAAGAATTTTCAGACCTCAGTCAAAATGCCTTTTTTAAAACATGGCAATAAAACCCTATGCTCTGTCACTGTCTTACCTCTTGTGCTTGTGCTCATTGGTTCAATAAACAATAAAAACATTTTGGTCTTTCCTCATGTATCTAAACAATTGAGACCTGACTTGACTTCAGTGGCTCCAATCCTCCTAAGAATGCATGAAGCTTTCTGAGTCTTTTACTCTCCTCTTTGCTTACCTTTCTCTGTACTTAAGTCCCTTTAGTAGAGAATGGATGGATTCATATGCTAGTCACATTACGGTGCTTTCTGAGGGAGACCTGCAGCAGCGCATACATTGACAGAGCTTGTGTTTATCTGCTTTGAATAAGTCTGGAAGTTCAGACTTCCTCTTTGTCCAAAGCATCCAGAAATTAAGACATAAGAGACTAGCAGAGTTTCAATTCTCAGAAGTTAGGGAAGCAAATCTCAAAATTACCTAATTGTTTTAATATTGCTGGGACTTTCGATGCATTTATTCATGAAAGATTCCAAAATTCATTCATAATTAAATGCACAGATGTAAATGAATTATTCCACGTTTATTTGTTATCCTAAATTTTGGAGTTTAGTTTCTTGTTCTATTATTTTAGTTACAATCATTAAATATATGACTACTAGCTGACTATTAGATTAGCAATAATCAGAGCTTCATATCTCAGCCAACAAATGTGGACCCTGGGTGGGAGTGTGTCCTCAATGAAAGATGTTTTGTAAGACTCTGCCGAGACTTAATTACCGTGGAACCCACCAGTGAACAACTTGGAGCAGGGGATCGATGAAAAAACAAGAGGAATTTATTGTTCCAGCTGACTAGGTTCATCTCAGACCTGAAGGAAAGGTGGCGACTCTGGGATGCAAGTTCTGCAAGCTTTTATACAGTTTCCAGGGGCGGAGCAACTAGGCACAATATGATTGGCAGAACAGTGTGCCCTTTAAACTGATTGGTCTTTAGAGAATGAGGTAGTAAGGGCTGAATCAGCTTCTCCCTTCCAGCCTATGGGCTCTCTGACCTGTATCTTCCAGGAGGGAAGGTGTGCCTAAGTGCTCAGGGATCTGGTGGAATTTTCCAAAGGTTTTGAGCTGACCTCTTCATTTTCACATTGAATGCAGGATCAACAGGATGCATCAGAGTGACAAGAAAAAGTGTGGTCTTCCTCAGTTACTCATTTACACAAATCTCCTGGATAGGTATAGTTTTAGAAAAACCCTATTGATGAAAAAGATTTGTATGAAGCATCTAATGATGATGTATTCCTTCATGGAAGGATATATATTAACAAGGATATATATTAACCTTAGGCAAAAAGAAGAGAGCAATTAGTATTAAAAAGTGGTCATGTTTGAAGCTAAGTCTGAAGCGTGTTGGCCTCAGTGCAATGTTTGGTGCTGGTACACGTGCCTACACTCCATGCTTTCTGTTCCTCTCTTGGTATAAGCAGGCTCCCTGGTAAAAGAGACACTGCCTGCCCACTTGCTTTCATGGCAGCACTTGGCAAGAAGACACAGAAGCTATCCTTATGTGTTTGCACATTTCAATGTTCTCACTGTTCTTTTTTCACCGTATCTTTTTTTTTTTTTTTCAGTCAACTCAGGACCAGCAGTTCAGTATACACAGTGGGAGACAGACTTTAAGTTCCCTTTGCAGGTATATTGCTGACTATGCACTTTAAAAAAAAAGGTCTTAAATTGGTAACTGACAAAGTTATATATAAAATAGTAAGACTTTGAGGTTCAGGTTTTCTTTCTCTCAAGTCTTTAGTGGCATAGTAAGATCCTGCAGACTGAGTGACCTTCCCAAGGGAAACTTTTATTATTAACCAAATGAGCCTTCCACAGATGTTCCCCACCCCCCTAGGCTTTGTAAATGCAGGTGGCTCTAGAGGCAAGTTTCCTAGAAATAGACATTCCTTTGTGGCCTTACACACATAACTCTTGTCGAAAAGGGGGGTGGGGAGTGTATTTTTAAATACCATTGCCTTTTTTAAATTATGAAATATCTTTTTAAATTGTATCGAACAAATATACAATATTCTAGCTAGTAATTAATAAGCAGATGCATTTTATATATTGGTAATAATAAAAATGCCTGCTCTATAATTCTTTACAGGAAATCAAAGCTTGTTATTACATTGTAAAGAAGGAAAGGAAAATGACAATGATTGTGATCTTAAAATGAAGAAGTCACTTCAGAAAGCTGAAAATAAAAATGCATCAAAAATGAAGATTTCTATGAATTCTGGGAGATATTTTCATGCCCCCAAAATTTGCTATTCAAATTGATGTCTGCTTGTTTTCTCCTGACTTTATTCTGGATACTGCCTATCTCTCTTTGTGAGGAGCACTCTTTTATCTGCTAGCATGAATTAACGTTGAGACCAAGCAACTATTGTGACAATAATGACAATAATTTGGCAATGATGACCATGGCTGGAATACTGAAAATCACTTGTAGTCTTCAATTTGTTCATGTAAGAATTAAGGGAATTCGAAGGCAAGAATCACTTGCAGAATATTAGAGTGCAGATGTATATGTATACATGGATATGGTGTAATATTGGGACGTTTCCATAGTAGAGGTTTGTCTGTGGCCTTTAAAGGGTCTTTAATGCACTTTATCTCTTCAGATATTTCCTGCTCCTTTACTTTGACTTTCCTTCTCCCAACTTACTGACTCTTTCTGTTGAATTATTCTGTTTTCTCCATTCATAAAACATGCATGCCCCTTACTATTTTTCTGAGCTTCTTAGAGTACTCCAATTTAAACATGTTTTGAAGACTCATATTTTTGACATACAAACTAAAAGTCTTTATAATGTTACTTGTACATAAGTTTTAGGCCTGGCTATTTGGTTTTGGATAACTAATTACTGTGTTCTTCCTTGGGAAGATTATTTCTTCTGATCTCAGCTTTCCTTAGTGGCTTGAGGTCTTTATGTACTATTGAGAGATGTTTATTATTTGGCCTTATTCAGCTCTTGTTTACACAGTCATACTGGCAAGATATTTGACATTCTTACGAGACACAAGCTCATTGCAAACTCTATGTATTTAGGAAATATATATATGTGTAATATATATAAATGCATAGAGTTTGTCCTAAACATGTAATATATATGTAATAGGAAATTTAAAAAGAAATCAAGCACGGCTATCTATATGGGAGGATTTGGAGAAACAAAGGACATAGGAAAATGATACAATATAATTTCAAAAGAATAAAGAAAGAATTAAAAAATATTTTAAGGAGAAATAAATGTAGAAGTTTTATAATAAATTTTTATTCATATAGAGATTGCAGTTTCATAACAAATATTCCTTAAAGTAGGAACCTGGAAAATACTAAACAAAAAAGTGTTAAAAAAATAATAGTAGAGGTGAGTAGTGAAAATTTGATCAAGACACTGTTTTCACAGGCATTGTGAACAGAAGATAACATGCTATTTACAATATAATGTCAAAGAAAACAATATCGACATTTTCAATTTTCTTAATGAAATATATTCACATATTTATGTTTACAGATCATTTTTAAGAAAAATTTTACCATCCTAATTCTGGTTTCTAGTGTCCAAGCCTGGAAAAAATGAATATTTTAAATTTGTGTCTTCTCCTTTATTCTTTCTCAAGTTTGTAAAAGAGTCTCACGCTTTTACTCAATATTGCCCTCTCCCCCCCGCCCCACCTACTGATGTCAGCCTGACCTCAATTTACTGATTGAACAAATGATCAGGATAACCAAATCTTCCCAGAATCTTGCCAAAAGTACAAATTCATATTTAAGATGAAAATTAATAATGCCTAGCCAGTTTCCTTTGAGTTTTGATGAGAATAATTACCACAATTAAGCACAGAACTCCTTTCTGTACTTTCTTGGACACTGTCATAAATGTGTGAGTGTATGTGCAAAATCAAGGCAAGACAGTGGGTTCTCTGGATTACGAGCTCTCTGAACTAGGTCTGTCCTCATATGCCCCACTGAATTTTATATATTTATTGACTTGTATTATTGAAAGATTATTCTAAAGAGGCTTTCTGAACCTAGTGCCATTTTTATGAAACAGGGCCTAAATATTAGTAATATTCTGTGTAACTGGGAGAAGTCCAGGTAAGCTGTCCCCTATAACTTCCCCAGTTTCTCTCTCTCTCAGCATCCCACAACCCTATCCCCAGTCACTTACCATCATATTTGATATGCTTCAGATTCCAACAGGGGCATAGTGCCATTGACCAACCTCTAGGCTTAGAGAGGGGGTTCTGAGGAAGGGGATTCTGGGAGCATTAAAAAGAATAACTAGGAGTCAAAACATGAGTCCAAGCTGATAACCTGTGTTGTGCTTGAGTAAGCTTTTTCTAGAGCTCTCCAGACAGCTTTTCCAGATAGCTTTCCAAGATGAGGGCCCAGTCATTTACTCCAGATTTTCTTTTTATTATCCCATGAATCAGCATCTTATGATTTTAACTCCTGGATTCTTAGAGAGAACAAGTATCTTTTTTTTTTAACATTGAAAATGAATTCAGAGATCTGCTTGCCTTTGTAAGCACAGACAGTGAGTTAGCTGGGTGAGATCCTATCCTGAGATTACCATTTCCACCATGCCTGGGCCCAACTCTAGCTCTGTACCAGACTGACTTTAAACTCAGGAGTCATTCTGCCTCTGAATCTGCCTGCCTTTGTGTTTTTCTGACAAGTTGGCTCACAGTGCAGCTGTCTATGTTCTTTTAGATTTGGAATGCTCCTTGTACAATTCATATTGCATCCTTATATTTTGCATAGTTGAAAAATTATATATTCTTGAACTCATGTTTTTATAGTTCTTTCCCACAGC
Organism: Rhynchomys soricoides; assembly: GCA_019843965.1. NCBI lineage: Eukaryota > Metazoa > Chordata > Mammalia > Rodentia > Muridae > Rhynchomys > Rhynchomys soricoides. The sequence goes on from JADRCH010007930.1 coordinate 944,568, forward strand.
TTTAAGGGCTATCCTGAAAGTCTCAGGGTTTATTATTTTTCTGGGACATTAGCCATACCTTCACCTATCAGACTTGTGTTGTCTCTGATTATCTTGGAGTAATTAACCTTGTCAGAGAGGACAATTCTCAAGGGAGGAACATGAAAATATGTATTTTATTATACAAACAATCCTCCCACAGCAACCATCAATACTTGAGGAAGCTGATGTTCCAGAGGTGGGAACCATGTCATTCTGTCTGCCAAACCAGATCCCCACTCTACTCTACCTCACAGACTGGGAGAAGTCCAGAGACAAACAGGAAACAACTTCCTGAATGCCAATAGCACCCGTGCTAAGATCAACAATTAATAAACAGACCTCATAAAGTTTCTACATGGCAAAATACAACATCAATAGGACAAAATAGCAGTTTACATATTTGGTTGGTTGACACATATTGAAGAAACTATGTGTCATCCAACAAATAATCCTGTTAAAAATGGGGTTCAGGTCTAAACAAAATTCCAACAGGGAATCTCAAATGGCCAAAACCACTTGAAGAAACGTTCAACATCCTTCACTGTCAGGGAAATGAAAATCAAAATGATTCTGAAAGTCCATCTGACCCCTGTCAGAATAGCTAAGATAAAAAATACTAGTGTCAGCTCATGCTGGTGAGGATATGGAATGAAGGGACATTCCTCCACTGTGGGTGTGAGTATGAACTATACAGCCACTTTGAAAGTCAACATGGTGGTTTCACAGAGAATTCAAAGTCATTCTAACTCAAGACCCAGCTATACCACTCCTAGACCCAAAAGGTACTCCATCCTACCACAAATATGCTTGCTCATCTGTGTTCACATCAGCTTTATTCATAGTGGCCAGAAACTGGAAATAACCTAGATGTCCCACAACTGAAGAATGGATAAGGACAATGTGGTAAATTTGTGTAACATAAGAAAAGAGAACTAGAACAGGTATTGTGGTTAGACTGGAGCAGATGGGGACAGGAAGAGGAGGGCTCAGGTTAGGAGAGGATGTAAAAAGTAGTGGGGAAAACAAATTGAAAAGATTGAGGGCGGGGTACAAGGGGCAAGATAGAAACCTAGTGAAATGGAAACTTCCACAAATCTATTAGTGTGACCCTAGCTAAGACTTCTAGTAATGGGGGATACAGAACCTGAACGTACCATCTCTTATAACCAGGCAAGACTTCCATTGGAGGGACTGGAGCTCCAACTGAGCCACAAAATACTTTGGTCTACAATAGTTCTGCCAGAATGATGTGCTGGGAACAGGTGGCACAGAAATTGTGGGAGTGGCCAACCAATGACTAGTCCAGTTTTCGACCCATGCCAAGAAAGGAATTCCACTTCTGACACTACCTAGAGGAACAGAAATCAAAAGCAAGATAGCTCAGAGATAGAACCAAAGACAACTGGAAAACAAATCAATGAAATGATTCCTAATGATATTCTGCTATTCATAGATTGATGCCTTAACCAATTGTCATCAGAGGGGCTTCATTCAGCAACTTATGCGCAGATGCAGAGACTCACAGCCAAACATTAGGTGGAGCTTGGGGAATCATGCTGTAAATGGGGGAAGAAGGATTGTAGGAGTGGGTGGGCTCAAGGACACCACAAAAAAATCACACAGAAACAACAGACCTGGACTCATGGGGGCTCCCTGAGTATGAAGGGACGGTCAAAGATCCTAACCCTTCTGCATATATGTTATAATTATATAGCTTGGTGTTTTTGTGGGACTCCTAACAAAGGAAGGGGGCTGTTTCTGATGTTTTTGTCTGCTTTTGGATTTCTTGTCCTCCTACTGGGTTGCCTTGTCCAGCCTTTATATGAGGGGAGGTGCCTAGTCTTATTGCAACTTAATATGCATGTTGGGTTGATATCCCTGGGAGGCCTGACCTTTTCTAAAGAGAAACTGAGGAGGAGTGGATGGGAAGAAAGGAACAAAATGCTGGGGTTGGCAGAAGGGACTGGAAGAAGAGAAGAGAGGGGAAACTGATGTAATATATGGGAGGGTAAATTAATAAAATTGAAGCAGAAAAATATTCTGAAAATCTGCTTATAAATATGTTCTTGCCATAGCCAATATAATTATTTCAATACCTTTTCTGTTGTATTATATAACTTTGGAGGGGGGAATATATTTGCATGTCTGATGTGCTTTCTAAGTTGATATTAAAAAACTTATATGACAAATATTAAAACCAAAATTTAATCCTTTTAATGAACTTCCTCATGTAGAATTACTTAATACATTTGTGTGTTTCTAGAGTTATGGATATCTTAATCCACATTCCCCAAATAGCATATATTTTCAAAACTAATTACCAGTATTAAAGACATTTTATGGAAATACTTATTGTAAATTTTCAGATGATATAAGCATGAGACCACCAGTATAGGTGGTACCTGACCACACAATTTTATGATTTCACTGATGGAAATCATAAAATGTAGCATTACAGAAAGACAAGCTTTCAGAGGCAAATAACCAGAAGTTGAGTGATGTCCATGATGGATGTTTTGATGTGACACCCCTCTACTCTCTACTTCCATGTATATATTTTCCTAGTAATATATGCATATGTTTCCAAACATTGTATAGGCATTCACTCCCTAGTTAACTTTGTTTGTCAATTGTGTTTTATAATGTTAATATTTTTAGTTTCCTCAAACCCTTTAGGATTCGTTGAATTCAAACTAATTTTTTACTCATCTTGGGTTCCATGTTAATATTCTCTTTGGAATGCACAAAAGGGATTTCAAACACTGGGTACAAACAGGAGGGGAAGAAAATCACCCATATTCAGCAGAATAGTATTTTAGGATGTAGGATTTGGGAAAACTTTGAGTCCAGTGGAAATTGCATGGAGAATGAAAATGGCAATAAGTGCATGTAATTAACCAAGCTGGAATGAGCTGGAAAAATCAGGGCCAAGTGCTATTTTAATTATTCAGTTAATGGACCTATTCATGCCCAAACAGAGAGTGACACTGAAGCTGGTGGTCTGTTTTGCAGAAATACGTTCTTATTTTTGCACTCTAAATCAAAATGGAAGATAACTGTTAACTTAAGAGCTTCTAATTATGTCCCAGGGTCCCAGTTTCTCCTGTGAAGTTAGTTCACCTTCAGGTTATCCCTGGGATTCAGGGATAGATAGAACAGTTCTGCTTCACAGGATTAGTTTGCACACAGAGGACTCAAAACATAGAATTATTACTTTTGATGGCGTAGGCAGTTTTAAATATTAAATAGTATTTCTGGGTGGTAACACATTCACCAGATCAAGTCACTTTCTATCAAGTCAACCTGTAACCAGAGTTCAATTCCCAAGATCCACATGGTTGGAGGGTAGAGCTAACTTATGCAAATTGTCCACTAATCTTCAAACATACACTGTAACACATGAACACACACACACACACACACACACACACACACACACACACACATAATGAGTTGGAGATATATATGAGGAAATCAGAGGACACCATAAGAAGACCCACAGAGTCAACTAATCTTGAACCATGGGGGCTCACAGAACCTGGGCCACCAACCAAAGAGAATATAGGAGCTAGACCAGGATCCCTTAGTAAATGGACAGTTTAGTCTTCATGTGGATCCCCTCACAAGTGGAATTTGGGCTTTCTGTGTCTCTAGCCTATGCTCTTTGATCCCCTTCCCACTACTTAGATTGGCTGATTGAGCTTCAGTGGGAAAGGATGTGCCTAGACCTGATGGGACTAGATAGCTCATGGTAGGGTGGTACCCAAGGGGGGAGGCTCCATTTCTTTGAGGAGAAGGGAAAGGGGAATTTGGGGGATGGATGGGTAAGTGTGGGACTGGGAAGAGAGGAAGGAGGGACTGTGATAGGAATGTAAAGTGAGTAAAAAGATGAACATTAAAAAAAGAAGTAAAGAGGCCTCAAGGTCTGAAACTATTACTGAAGCTATGGAGCACTCACAAAAAGGGACCTATTATGACTGCCCTTTGAAAGATCCAATGACTAAATGAAAGAGTCCGATGCAGATATTTGCACCCAATCAATGGACAGAACCTGCTGACCCCTGTGGTTGAACTGAGGAGGAGGGTGACCCTAAAGAAGGATCAGCAGACTCAATTAACCTGGACCCCCAATATTTCTTAAACACTAGACCACCAACAAGGCAGCATACACCAGCTGATATGAGGCCCACAACACATATACAGCAGAGATCTTCCAGGTCTGTGTTCAATCAGAGAAGATGTACCTAACCCTAAAGAGACTGGAGGCCCTAGGGAGTTTAGAGGTCTAATATGGTGGGTGGTGGGTGGTGGGGGCATCCTCGTGGAGACATGGAGGCAGGGAGGAGGTATGGGATGTGAAACAGTCGGAGGGTGAACCAGGAGGGGATAAAATCTGAAGTTAAAAATAAACATATAAATAAAAGATTGTTTAAAAAGAAGTAAAAATGATATGAAACAGGAAGGTGGTAGGCTTGGAAATATGGGGTGCAAGTTGCAGAGTGAATGAGGGATAGATATAATCATATTTCATTATATTCAAAATTCTTTAAAAATGAATAAAGAAACCTTAAAATCTTGTGTATTTCCATTTTACCTAAAGGAGTGTTGAGCAGATGGTGCCATTATTATTATTTCTTACTACTCTACCCTCATGTTTCATGATAATGTTCACTCCATAACTTTCCACCTCTGGAAATGGAACAAAAGGATAGCTTATTAGTCGTTCACTTAGATGTTTCCAAATATGTGTGGATCAGATTTCTAGTCTGTTTGCTGAGTTTTTCACATTTTATTTTTATGCCTTGATTTTCTTTAACGAACTGAAATTCTTCCACTTACTCAGATGTTTCCTCTCAAAAAAGACGTACATGAATTATGAAGCTCGCCACTTTCTTGTAATCACTAATGCTCTATAACATTAAAGAAATATATACATTTTACTCAAGCCATGCAGGACAAAGAAGTGTGTGTGATATATGGACACCTCCAGAGTGTTTTTAGAAACATAAGGTAGTATATTTCCACTTATCCCTGTCATTGCATGGACCCTAATCTGATGGATGCCAAGATGAGTGGACTATTCTTTGCTCACAATCTTCTATCCAGGCTCATTCTTCTTTATTGCAATCTGCTTTTCTAGCTTCCAGTACAGACCTAAGATGCTATCTCCATATTGCTAAGGTAAGCTTGTCATTCTTTAGACATAAATACTTTTTATTATTGAATTATAATTAGATTCGACTCCTAATGCCACTAATAAAGGTTAGATCTGATTGAATTAACAAGTTGTATCATTAGGAGGTAGGTAATTGTGTTCATATGTAAGAGATTTCTATTCTATTCTATTCTATTCTATTCTATTCTATTCTATTCTATTCTGTTCTATCAACTTTATACCTTACTATTCCTGTAATTAACCATAACAGTGAAGTACTTAGAAATGTATAAACTCATCACAGAAAATAATAATAAAGAAAATATTTTTTATTTTTGTGTTTGACATTTTAAAGACCATTGATAAATCAAAAAGTGTTGGGAAGTAGGGTGACCAAGCTGGTAAGGGTTTCAAAATTGTGTTGATAATGGGATGCCTATGTACTTTTTTCTTAGAAACAGAAATGTTAAGTTTTCTTTAATTAATTCATATTTTTAATGTTCAAAATGACTGGTTAAATAATAGCATACAGTTTTATTTTACTTAATTTGAAATTAAAATATAATCAATTCATTTTTCCTTTCTGTGTTCTCCCTCTACCTCCCACATAATCCTCCTTTCTCTCAAATTTGTGGTTTCTTTCTTCTTCTTTTTTTCATTGTTGGTATATATTTGCTCTCTCTCTCTCTCTTTCTCTATGTGTATGTGTGTGTGTGTGTGTGTGTGTGTGTGTGTGTGTGTGTGTGTTCTTAAATATATAATTCAATATGGTTAGTCTACATCATGCCTGTTTGATTTCTAGGCTGATCATTTGGTATTAGATAACCAAACTGGGATGATCTTCCTAGAATAGACTATTTTCTTCCCTCTCAGCATTTCTTATTCACATGTAGGTGTTTCTCTAGGGTTGAGGCCTAATGAGATTTCCTCCTTCCATGGTAGTATGTTTAATGGTGTTGTCTCTATTTATATTGTGTTTAGGCAGTCATATTGTTGTGATTTCATGGGTATAGCATTCTTAGAATTTATAGGAGATGCAGTTTCACAGAAGATACCCCATTTTTCTGACTTCTACCATTTTTGTACCCTTTCATCTATGATGTTTCCTGAGCCTTAAGTGCAGAATCTTTGTTGTACTTGTATCATTGGGACTGCACACCTCAGCACATGATCACTCTTTCTCTATGTTTGATCAGTTGTAGTTTTTCTGTAATGGTCTCCATTGCAAAGGGAGGTTATTTCATTTGTTGAGAGATGAGAGTTACACTTCTCTGTAGGTGTACTGGCTGGTTTTGTGTCAACTTGACACAAGCTGGAGTTATCACAGAGAAAGGAGTTTCAGTTGAGAAAATGCCACTATGAGATCCAGGTGTAAGGCATTTCTTAATTAGTGATCAGGGTGGGAGGGCCCCTTGTGGGTGGTGCCCTCTGTGGGCTGGTAGTCTTGGGCTCTATAATGAAGCCAGCTGAGAAAGCCTAGGGGAAGCAAGCCAGTAAGCCTCCATGGCCTCTGCATCAGCTCCTGCTCCTCAACTGGCTTGAGTTCCAGTTCTGACTTTGGTGATGAACAGCAATTGGAAGTGTAAGTTGAATAAACCCTTTTCTTTCCAACTTGCTTCTTGGTCATGATGTTCGTGCAGGAATAGAAACCCTGACTAAGATAGTAGGTATAAGATCAAATATTTAGAACCTGTTAGAGACTGTTATGTTGTTTCAATAAAGTGATTGTTGTAGGCTCTCCTTCAAGATTCATGATCTCATTAATCTGTATTAGTTGGCTTGGTTTCCAGTACCAGGTATAACCTTCTTCTTCTTCTTCTTCTTCTTCTTCTTCTTCTTCTTCTTCTTCTTCTTCTTCTTCTTCTTCTTCTTCTTCTTCTTCTTCAACACAGGGTTTCTCTGTGTAGCCCTGGCTGTCCTGGAACTCACTCTGTAGACCAGGCTGGCCTCGAACTCAGAAATCCACCTACCTCTGCCTCCCAAGTGCTGGGATTAAAGGCATGTGCCACAACTGCCCAGCTTATAACTTACTTCTAGTTGAGTAGGTCTTAAGTCCAAGGCCTTAAGAGAACTGTTGGTTACCAACAGGATGTGATATCACTATTGTACCATTAAATTTGCTGTAGCATACTAGTTATGGTGAAAGCAGTCCATAAATGTCATAGCTGGGTACTTAGTATACATAGTATACAACCAATACATAGTATTGTTTGCTTCTCTCTCTTCAGTTCTGAAGTATATGGTCCCTTTAGCAATAGGAACTTATTATTAACCTGTGTGAGACAACCAAGAGAAATATCAGTACCCTGTGATATTACTGAAGTCTTTTGGCCTTCTCTGACCAACACCTTAAAACAGGTTTCATGTGCCTGGCTTTGGGGTTTTTGTTAGAGGATCTGTGGCTTCTGAGGGAACTCACTACCAACACAGATAGAAAAAACTTCATTTAAATTATACATCTATATGTAAATCCAAAGACTTAAATTATTATGTATCCTTTAAGTAAAGTTATAATATGATTGCTTATGACATTTAAGACATCCGTTCCTGATTTTACCTTCCTCCTTTCCTCTCCTTGTGTTGACCTCCCTCCCAGCTGCAGATTAACCCCCTACCTTGTTTAGCTCATATTTCTCTTCAAATTACTTTTACCCTACTGTCTTTTATTTTCTTGCCTCCCCCTGGCCATGGTCCCTTTTTATTTCCAGGCATCTTCAGGATGGTTCTATACTCACTCCTTAAAATCTGGAGCTAAAAGCTACAGATAAAAGAGAACATGTGTCTATAACATGGGAATTAGTACTGAAGAAAAATGATACTCAGATACCATAACATGTCAAATAAATAAGAATTTAATTCCTGGGTTGTAAGACTAACAGTGCTTGACATTTTCAAGATGCTGTTACAGTTCTATAGAAGAAAATACCAGCTATTTTGATTTGCTCTGAAAAATTAAACTAAACCACCAGTTTTTCTATAGCATATAGACAGATTTTAGATCTAGATACAGAACTACGAAATGAAAAACAGTGATGGCAACTAAATAGGCCACAAGGCTGATATTGAGTGAACTTTTGGACAGACATAAGCAGGTTGAACTGCTTGAGAGAGGACAATGAATGGGTGAGGCCTTTTGACTTTATCTGATGAACAGATCCCTAAATCCACACTTCACCACATATTGCAGAAAGATAGAACCTCATGAAAGATGTTGCACTGAGGTAGGAGCTAGATGAAAGATGACAAAACAGTCAGGCTCTTTGTCATTGGTAAAGCTGTTATGCACTGAGACAGTAACTCTTCTGAATGTGGATAGGACTTGTGAGTACCCTAACATCCATCAACTGTGAATGGCATATCTATGACATGAATGGGGAAACTGGGGGATTCTTGGACACCCTTTTTCAGTGAAACCAAGTTCATCTTTGTAAAGGGTTAATCTCCAGGGACAGTATAACTAATGAGTAGTTCCTCATTCATCAAGCTCTTTTGTGTCTGTGTTGCTCAATGCCTATGATATTATTGATGCCCTCTTATACTGTCTTACCAGAACCCTCAGTGAAATGGCTATATCTATTCCCTGATTCAGTCCTTTATTATTGGAGGAAGTCTAACAATAAGCTGTTAAACCATGTTCCTGAAGTTACTCTCTCAGTGTTCCTTCAATTAGTAAATTGGTGATTAAGGAACATTACTAATACCAGAAAGTTTTATCGGGCCAATAAAAATGTCTGTAATTCCTATTCTTTCGCATTAAAATCAGAATTTCTAAATACTTCTAAAATAAAGTTTCTAGGCATGAAAAATGAAGCTCAGCAAAAACTTATTTTAGGACAGAAAATCTTCAAATATAAATGAAAAATACTAGTTATATTGTTACCCTATTAAACTTATAAGCATGAAAACAAATGCAGAAATATAGTTCAGAGATATTTCTATGTATAGAAAAGTTTGAAAAATATTTAGACTTAAGTTACAACAATCTTTTTAAATTTCACATTTTTCTCCTAATATAACAACATAAAAGAAAAACTCAAAATTTTAAATAAGTGTGTGTGTGTTTGTCTCTGTAGTTGTCAAAAAAGTGAAACTTGTGTGTCATTCTTCAGTCACCACCTAATTTATATTTAAGATTGAGTCTCTCATTGGCCTAGAGCTCAGCAAGTAAATATGGCTGACTAGCTATTTTCATGATCTGCCTATTTCTGAGTACTCAGCACTTGGTTATAAATATGTACAACCATGCCATACTCTTTTTACATGGGTCCTGGGGAGTTCAATGGCATTATCTGTTCAGCACCATCTTAAAAAGTATTTAACTTGAAATCATAATGAAAGGTAAAGGGTATTTAAGAATTAAGTGTGTTAGATTTTTTGCAAGATAGCCAGTTACCTTACCATTATTTCCATGGAATTATAAATCTAGAAATTCAGACAACAGAGCAAGGAGCAGGAAGGAGGAACTGCATGTTCCCAACATGCCCAGTATTTATACCTCATATCTAATATGATTGGAGGAGAAAGTCCATCATTGTTGCAGAAAGCAGAGGACATCTGACAGAAACAATGTAAAAGACAGGAGACATGTCAAAGGAAGATGCAGAGGAGAAATTTTCCTGGGATCATCTCCAAATGAAGCATCAATTCTTTGAGATTGAGTTTGGCTGGTCACTCAAAGAGACTTAGGAGACTCGAGATCCAGAGCAGCCTTTGAGACAATGAATCACAGTATGACACTCTGAAAGAAAATATTAATTATGTAGATAAACTCTTCCTACATTTAAAAAAAATTGGAAACTTCATTTTGAATTCCTCCAGTCAGGAAGGGTAGGACTTGAGGGGACAGATACGTTAGTTGAAAGAGCCATTACATTACTTATTGCAACTGTGACCACACGAGTACACTCCTCCCTACTTTCAGTTGAAATCTTTAGATATTTCCTCTCAAATAAAGGTTGAAAAAATAATTGTACGACAAGAAAAATAGCTGTACAACAGGAAAAATTAGCTATGATAGTACAAAAGCTTGAGAGACAAAAGACATAGGAAGTAAGATAACAGGAAGTACTTAATTTTGTTTCTATATTTAAATAGGCAAGGGACCTGGCTTGCTGACCTGGAGCTGAGCATAGCATATGAGTGCCGAGTTTAGTGTCTAGTTTAAAATGTAGAAAAATGATATGTCTGGATTTATAAACATCTAATTGTACCTTGATAAACAAAAAGTGGGAATAATACTTCCCAGAAGTCAACTGTATAATGCTTTATTAACTTTAAATTTTGTTAATGCCAAAGAGGCAGGAACAAGAGGAGCTGAAATCCACAGGGTTATAGAAAACACTAATGAATTAGATCAACTTTAAAGACTATAGGCTCATCAAAACTGATAAAGATCCAAACCAAGCAAGAGAAGCTTTCACATGAAAACACAACTTAAAGAAGGAAGAAATGCAGAACAGCAGTGCAGACAATGCAGAAAGCTCATCTTTACTGCATGGGGCAGCTCAACAAACCAGCTAAAGGACAGATGGTTCATCATACCAGCAGACTCAGAAACCTTGATGCTGAAATGGACACTTGCTGAAGGACAAATGATCAGGGCTGCAGTTATGAAGAACCATTGCATCAGTGGATCTTCATAAGAATATTTGAACTGTTAAGTTTGTGAGATTGATGATTATTTCTGTTGTAATAGTTAAACTGTATATGATTTTTAGCTTAAACAGAAAGGAGGATGACATGGAGTGTTGTCTCCTTGCCGACAGGTCCAGGTGAGAGGAAAGAACCTAGTTCAGCTGAGTCTGTCTAGTGTTGAGCTGGATGGCGAGTGTCGAGTGTTGGCAGCCCAAAAAACACACACCAGGCCAGGAGTCTTGTCGAAGCAGGAACTCGACTTTATTTTATCAACCCCTCGCTTATATAGAGAAGGCAAAGAGGTTGGCACTTAGGTAAAGGGAAAGATGACTTAGGAGGAGGTTAAGGGTAAGGGGGTACCTGACAGGGCCAATAGCAAAGCTCAATGTCAACAATGGCAGGGCAGAGGGAGGGCCAAACAGCTCTTGCTGAGTTATCCTTATATGGAAGTGACTGAGAGAGGTCTCAGAATTCAAGCCAAGCTCGGGTTTGTCCTCAAGGCCCAAACCAGGGTCAAAATGGGGCCCAACATTACCACTGCTTGGGACCCCACCCTCTCACCCTCGGTACAGCAGGAGGGGGAGAACACCCCCAGTGCCATGCCATCCGGGTCTGGTTCTGAGCCCCAGCCCAGAGCTGCCGCAGCCCCATCTTGGCTCAACAACACGGTGCCCAGTGCAAGAGGGCAGATGGGCAAGTCAGCTTAGAATCTGGCCACTGCTGCCAAAGCTGCTCTTGCTACTGTGTTTGCTGCGGCGATCAGTGGTCTGGGCCTGCACCAGGCTGTGCACAGCGCTCCCTGTCCATGTGCCAGGGAGGAGTGCCCCACGACCTATAGTGTTTCCTGTGGAGCTCTCTACTCCCTGTGCTGCAGCAACTAAGACTAGGCTTGCTGGGAGACAGTGATCATGAGTAGTGGTGCAGCCAAGGTCTAGGCAGTGATGCACCCCGGGCCTTGTTGGTCGCCTGCCAATCACTGCCTGGATGAATGCATGGGACACGCCCAACAGTGGAGAAATTTTCATCCAGCAACACTGCTGCTCTGGCAAGTGATCAATTTCAAAACCCATCTAGGTCTGTATGATTTGGCTCAATGTAGACACATGCAGGATTAAAGTGTGATCTGGCTAGAATACAGACACACCCTTAATACACATCTTTAATTCCTAACAGTGAAGGTAAGATTCATTTGTAGAAGAAAGCAGCCTTGTTTGAAATTGACATCTAATTGAGGGACAAAGTGATGAATCAGAGGCAGTTATAACAGAATGAGTCAGAGATAAAATACACCTCTCATGAGAACAGCACAGGGAAGTGAGGCTTCACAGCAAGAGAGAGAAAGGCGTTGTGTGTGTAAGCAGTTTTTCAGAGATAGGTTGCAGAGAACAAGCTAGACATAGGTAAAGACAAAACCAGCTAGAGAATAAGAAGTAGCCTGAAGTTTAGAATATACTGTTAAAAACAGTATGAGGTGAAGCAGTATAATTAAGTCAGAAGCCAAGAGAAGCCAGGTTGAATCTGTCAACATAGAAGATTATATTGTATGGAGCTAGAAACTTCCAGGCCTAGTCCTAAGGATAATTAGAAGAAAGAAAGAAACACTATGGATTTAGCCCAGGCACTATATTTGCTTGGGTCCAGCTCTCATCGTATCCTTTCATCAGAGGAAATAAGAGACATTTCCACAGTTTTGTACAGGGCCAGATATATGTATCTAATTTCATTATCATGCATACAACATCAAGGTGCTACTATTGAATAGACTATAATTTGTCTGTTGTCAAAAGGAACATGGCTACAACTTTTATTCAGCAGATGTAATTGTCATCTTGAAGCCTTATTGCATCAGTAATTCCTTGTTCTAGGCTCAGGGTTATTATCATTTTAGAGTCCCAGGCAAATTTCTCCTCTGTCGAATGTCAAATGTCCTCTGATTTCTGCAATGTTGGTAGATTTTCTTATTCTCCAATCACATTGGGAGCCAGATGTAAAAGTGACTTTTATTTCCTCAGAAGATGGGATAAGATGAAGCCATACCTAAGCTGTGCAAATAAAAGACTGGGCTGAGCCAAGAGTATTTCTTTCTTCTACCTATCCTTAGGCTTCAGGTTGAAAACATTTAACTTCTGTACAATCTACTATCTATAAACCTAAATCTTAAAGACTTTAGCTTCTTGCCTCTTTCTGCTAATTTAGGTATAGAATGTTTCAGCCTGGGAGAATTATTGCTTAATAAGCTCATCCTTTCTAGTTTTTTTCTGAACTCTGGCTGGCAGATTCAACTCAGCTGTTCTGGCTCAAACTCTTCTTCAAGCTGTCTGATTCAAAATGTCTTCTCTTGGCTTCTTACTGAATTGTTCTTTTTGGAAAATCTGTCTTTGAATTCCAGGAACTGAACTGCATTGACTGCACAAACTGAATGGAACTGAACTCAACTGAACTCAATTGTATTCAACTGAATTTCACTAAACTGCACTGCACTGAACTCAGTTGAAAACTGCCCTCTACTCCTTACTCACTCTGTGCTGGTCTTAAATAGCCTTGCTTTCTTGTCTTTGTGAGAATTGGGCCCATAGCCTATCTCTGATTCAATCTGTCAAATCTTTCTCTGATTCATCACTTCATCTGCCTCTCACTTAACAGTCACTTTCAAACATGTCTTTTTCCTTCTGCAAACTAATTTTATCGTCATTGTTTGGGATTAAAGATGTGTCTGTGTTCTAGCCAGATCACACAAACTTAGAAGGTCTTTGGATATCATCTTTGCCAGAGCAGCCATGTTACTGGATTAAAATTCCTCTATACTCTGGGAGTTCAGATGATTACTTTGAAATGAAAATTTGATAATAGCTCTATTATTATAAATTGGCATTAACAGGAAAAAAATCCACATTTTCATTAAATGTTCAACAATGAACTGAGCATGTTTTTACTATTGTGTACTACAGCCCTGCTAGGGTGCTTCAAATTTCATGATCATGCATATTTCCTCCCATGTTGGAATGTGTTGCCTATCTCTGAATCACTTTTTCTAGCTTGCCTAATGAGTCCTCATTCTTAAAGCTGCAACTAAGATGCCATTTTATTAAAATAAAACAAACCACTGTTGAGAGGTTTTGTAAGATAAAACAGTGTTTAATGGCACTTTTGGCACAAATCCTTAGGACAAGGATTTAGACCTTAGAACCCAAATAATAAGCTAGGTATTCAAATATATGCAGCTCTACATTTGTTCTACCTCTAGTTCTGAGGATTCTGATACCCTTTTTCTGACTTGTATAAATGCACGCACACACATACACACACACACACACACACACACAGAGACAGAGACAGAGAGAGACTGAGAAAGATGGAGACACATACAGAGAGACAGAGTTACACACAGAGAGACAGAGACACACAGAGAGTGTTGCAGTGACCCACAAATGTTGTATTTTCTGGCTAGAAAAAGGTGTGTCCTTGTGTCTTCAATTGTTATTTGGAACTTTGAGTGCCAGGCTAGAAGGATATGTAAATGTAGAGAGAATCTACATTTACTATATGAATACATAACCTAAAAACCTATGGGTAGAATAGAAGGTGGAACATCCATAGGTAGAATGGGTTCTGGGATAGAGCCAAGCACAGAAGGATTCACACCAGGACATAAAGGAGGACAGAGTCATGAAAGTTGAGCAGAGGTAACTACCCATGTGGCAGAACTTAGATTAGAATAAGAGGTATATTAAGTTATGAGCTATTTGGAGAACAAACCGAAGATTATGGCCAAAGTGTTTGTAAATATAATAAAGCCTCAGAGTCCTTATTTCTGGGAACAGGAGTGCAGCTTGTAACAAACACCCCACAACATGCAAATGTCACTTCCTTACCTGCCTTTAAAAGAAAGGCAAGCTGCTGTGTAGAAGGTGACCTTTCCCATGTCAACTGTTGAGTAAGGAGTATGGCTTTTTGTGTAATAAAGAGCAGAGATCTAGAGTTAGGGCAGGAAGTACCTGCAGAATGTCTGAGTAGGCAGAGACACAATCAGACACAAGGGGATACACTCGGAGGCAGAAGAAAGATGGGATAGAGGATGGATCTGTAAAGCTGGCAATGAGAACCAAGAACCACATAGAGTAATGCAATGGCAGAGAAGTTGGTTAAGTTAGAGGCTAACTGATAGATTGTCCCAGCAAAATGCCAGCAGCCTTAAACTATATAGATGTCTCTGTATCTTAATTAAACTTCTAATGGGATCCTGTGAAAGCCCTGCAATAAAGACAGGGACTAAGACAGACATACAGAGACTGTAAGACAGAGACAAACAGACAGGCAGGTACACACCCACCAAGACACACACACACACACACACACACACACACCACTAAGTTGTGCAGCTCCATTTCTTTTCTGTTATTATTTCTTTTGCTTATCAACTTGTTTTAATAACTGAGTAGACAATATGTTTTTTCTATCATACACACAATATAGTCTATGATAAAAATTCCAGAAACTGCAGAGCCTGACACATGACAGGCATTCACAAATGAATAGTGAATACATCAAGAAAGGAATAAGGGTGTGATATGGTGTTTTCCTTGATGGGAAATAGTAGAATTTGAAATGTATTCCAGAAATAATGGGAGCCAATTAGCAGAAACACCTTGATTTCAATACAGCTTTCATTTTATTTTCTCCTGTCTCCTACTAGTGACTTTCTTCTGACCTTACTGGTGTACAGCATTATAACACTTTATAAAGAGGATTTTAAATGTCAGCCATCCCTGACTTCCTAGAATTTTATTCACTAGAAAGAGTCAGTGGGAAAGTACGACAGGTGGATATGTGTTGGGGATTAGAGTACACTGGGGACTGAAAGGAGCTACCAATCTCATTAGCTGTCTTCCAAGTTGCCAAATTCTACCCAGGTCCCCAAGGTGAAAGACTAATAATTAATTCAATTTACTATCTATTCTGTGGGAAGCTCCAAAGGTTAAGATTATAGCAGACCTGTGAGGGCAATCTTTTATACTGTTTAAATTGCTGTTTAAATTTGAATTAGATTCTAATAGTGACAGTTTGAAACCGACACAGTTTAATTCATTTATCACATTCCCAAACCTGCCTAACTGAACTGGTTTTAAAGTGTGTCTTAAATAAGCAGTCAGGCAGAGCACGCAGCACATGTCTATTTTTATTTTTTACTTGGGATTTAAATATGAATAGCAGTGCCTACAATTGCCAACTTTGGGGTATTAACTTTGTCTATGCAGCTTCCTCCACTCACGATGAGGCAAAATGCATTTTATACATTTTTATGCTCTCCCAATCACAGGATTATGGAGGCTGGGTTGGGGGCAGCATCTCTGCTAGGTGGCTATCATTGCAATCTTCACTTACTGTCTTTCAAAGTCTGTAACATAAGTATTGGCTTCAGTTTGCCCTTCTGTATTCCACTGGAACAACAGCATTCTACAGTGCTCCATATCAGGCTGGAAAATAATGGAGCTTTGCCCCAGGACTCAGTTACTATGGACACCTGCCACTTCTCTCTGGTGATCAGAGTCACTCTGAATCTTCCGTTACCCAAGAGCTGTCACCTGGTGATGCTTGCTTCCTTCTTACACCTCTCTCCATCAGCATCCACTGACTATCACCCATCATAAGGTTCATGCTATGTCCAAGCCTTTCTGCACAAAGGACTTTTGTCTTCTTACATCTTCTACATTGTCTACCTTTGGTATGTTTGATTCTTCAGGACTTTGTTGCAGGTTCTTTTGGGGCTTAATGATACCTTTAAAATATGGTAATTGAGGATAAGAGGAACAGATAAAATGTAGTACCTCCTCTAACCTTCCATTTTATTTTAGTGATTCCAAGTCCTCCAGTGGTTTATATACAGTAAAACAAGACTAGGGACCATCTACCTATCAGTACTGGAAGTCTCTAAATAGACATTTGATAGTAAGATCACAAATGATTTAAAGTTATAACTAGGTGATGATGTGAGGCCATGAAATACAAGTGCACACATATATGCATATATGTACACATGTATGTATGTATATATATGTGAGTATACATATATGAGAAATATGCACATCATGTAACTCTTGTAGAATTTCTTTATGAGGAAACAGAAACTTTCACAATTCTAAATCATAGTGATATGTTTGTACACAGCAGAAACAAAAAGGAGAAAGAAGATGATTATTGATGAAAGAATTTATTTGGAAAGAGAATCATTACTACATGAAGTCTCCTCTCTGTTGGAGGATTCAATGGAATATTCCTGAATATGTTCAGCTTCAGAATAGGATTGTTCTGTGAGTTCAAATATCTTCCCATGTGGGAGTTTGAATATCTTCCCATGCTAATTGATGTAGGAAGGCAATGGAAGTGGAACCATGTCTGCACTGGTAAACCTCGGCTATATCAGAACAGTAGAGTGTTCTCTGTTTCTGCTCATAGAAAGTTCATAGTTTCATGCTTCTTCAGTTCCTGCATCTAGGTTTCTACCTTGGATTTCTGTCTTGACTTTCCTCAATAACTGACTATAAACTGTTAGTCAAATAAACCCTTTTCTTCCCCCGGGTTTTTGATCAGTGTTTTATCACAGCAACTGAAAACAAACAAGAACATAAATTGGTACCAGAGAGTGGAAGTTACTAGGATGGAGTGGCTTTGACAGCTTGTATCATTTTATGGAAGTTGTAGTATTTTGAAACTTTGGGGTGGAACAGTCATGTAGATCTCAAAGTTCAATAGGCTTATCTCTGGGAGGTTGGAAGATATGGATACTGCAAAGCACAGAGTTTCAGAGGGATGTTTCAAAGTTCTTCATGGTGTTTGTCATGTCAACAAAACCCAACTAGATCAGAGGCAAAATAAGAAATTTTCTGTTCAGTCTCTGCTTTATTTTACCAACTAGAGAAAAATAACAAATGAAAATGAGGCAAAGACAAGTCTAAGGGAGAATGACTCTCAATGTTGTCATTGTCAACAGACAGTAAGAACTTCAAACTAGGAAGAAAAATGGTGCAAAGTTCAATTTATGCATATGGATACATGAGATTAGATTTATTATGTCAGACTAGGAGATAATCACCATGTTCATGATTGACCTGACATTGACTCAACTTTGATTTCATGACTGTCATGATTTTATTGGTGTTAGGCAAATTTATCACAAGGAAGAAAGTTTACAAGTGTGATATGAAACAAAGATGCTCATGTACTTGGGGACAGGTATTCAATGTCTGTTGTGCCCCATTTTGGCCCTGGTTTGGGCCTTGAGGACAAATCTGAGCCTGGCTCTAGTTTCTGTGGCCTTATGGGAGAGCCTAAGCCTGGCTTGAGTTTTGAGATCTGTCTCAGTCACTTCCATATTGGGGTGACTCATCAAGACCTGTTTGGCCCTGGCTCTGCTCTTCTGTTGCTGATGTGAAGCTTTGCCATTGGCCTTGTCAGTTACCCCTTACCCCCCATAACCCTTCCTCTCCTCCTAAATCATCTCTTTCCATACCTAAGTGCCCACCTTCTTGCCTTCTCTATATAAGCAAGTGCCTAGTTTAATAAAGTGAGTTCCTGCTTCTACAAGACTCCCGGCCCGGTGTATTTCTTTTGGGTCATCAACACTTGCCATCCCACTCAGCCCCAGACAGGCCCATCTTGACCTGGTTCTCTTCTCTCCCCTGGACCTGCTGGCAAGGAACCAACGACAAATGTCTCTCATCTATCCTGATTGTTCACAAGCTGGTTGCAAGCTAGTAGCTCTGACATCCTTACCTGTTACTTTACCATTGTCTTTTTATTTATTTATTTTTTGATCGGATATTTTCTTTATTTACATTTCAAATGTTTTCCCCTTTCCAGGTCTCCCTTTTGGAAAACCCCTATCCCATCTTCCCTCCCTTTCCCCTCCCTAGGCCTCTAAGAGGGTGCTCACCCCCCCACCCACTCCTGTCCTCCTGCTCTGGCATTCCCCTACACTGGGGCATTGGACACATTCAGGCCAAGGGCCTCTCCTCCCACTGATGTCCAACAAGGCCATCCTCTGCCACATATGTGGCCAACCCCATGAGTCGCTCCATGTGTATTCTTTGGTTGGTGGTCCAGTCACCAGGAGCTCCGGGGGGTGTCTGGCCTGTTGTCTTATCGCCTAATCTTGTACATGTCTTCTATTTAGCAACTCTTCATCATGCACCATAATCTTAATTCCAGCTACTGTGTCATTTAGTTTTACAACCCTTTATAATTTATTAGAAAATAGGTTCTCTGGCTCTGGCGAAACTATCCACACATCTTCATTTTTCCTCCCTAGGTTAATGATGCTAACATCAGTAGTTTACTTAGCTGCTTTACTGCCCTCTGCTTTGTCTATATTGCCATGATATTGCTGAGTGCCTTAAGAGGTAAGGGGGCATAGAGTGCGTTCACTTCTTCAAGTCTTGTACCCCCCAAAATCTTCCTTAAGTCCTGCCAGGATTTGAAGATTTAAAATCCAATCATTGTTTCTTTAGTGTTTTGAGACTGCCTTCCCTGAATTGTGCTGGCTGTTGCTTTCAGTTGAGAATCCCTTTTGGAGCCTTTTACCCTCCTCCTGTGCTGCTTGTGAAAGAGAGATGCTGAGAGAAATGTATGATGTGTAATTTCAGGGCAACCTCACTACAGCCACTTGCTCTGGAAATATTTGAGTCCTAGCTTTGGTAGCTCTCTGACAATTTCAAGAAGCTGTATTGAAAACAAATAAACAAACAAACATTTTTTTCCTAGCTAATTTTAGCTGCTTTAAATAGAGTGGTGTTTTGGAGAAGAACAGAAATCATCTGTACAAAGTATTAACCCTGCATCTTATGAAAAGTATGTGAATGTTATTTTAGTCATATCTTCTGAATATACTTTTAATAATTTACTATCTTCTTCACATACCATCCCAAATGAGTTCATAGTAAACTAGATTTCCTAAGTGTTTTATATGCTAAGAATAAAACATTCTATGTAAGATTTATTTTCCAAAATAAATCAACCTATTACCATATTTTTGATAACATTTAATTTTATTCCAACAATCTGTTTGAATGAGTGGTATAGCCCTCTATTAAAAACCCCTAAGAATCAACCAATATTTTCATTAATAAAGATGATATGTCACATTATTATCTGTGTTGTTGATTCAAGTAAAGATTAGATTCATCCTGTGTGATCGATTCAAGGAAATAAATGCTATATGCTATTTTAGTTAAAAAGGTTAAATGAAATGTCAGTCTGTTATTAGGAAATTTCAGTAGTTGGTTGATTTTAAATGTTCCAATACAGTAAATAACACTTAGACTGAACTTTAAGAATGGCAGTATTTTCCCAAAAGTAAATCAAATCTTTTCAGAGTTCTCAAAAGTTCAGTAATGACATCATTCCCAAGCCTACAGCTAGGAGTGATAGTGATGAGGTGATAATTATCATTTTAACTAATGTCTTTTCTATTTATTGAAAAAAGATGATTCATTATGCAGGTACTATGCATATTATTGTTGCTTATACTGGCTTTAAATATTTATTATGATTTTTGCCTCTTGAGTCTTTGGTTTGCAAGTATGTAGTCCACATATGTGCAGTGTTCATAGAGGCTAATTAAAGTTATTGATGGTTTGTGAGCCACTGTGTGTTGCTGAGAACTGCACACTGGTTCTTTGTAGGAAAGCAGGATCTCTAAATTGCTGAACCATAACTGTAGCTCCACTAACACTGCTTTAAACATTTTGATGATAACAAGTATTTTTCATATTTAATTTTAGAATATTTTCTGCTAATACAGTTGTATATTTGAATTTTTCTTTAGTTGTGTTAAAAAATTAAAATATTTTAAATATATTCAAATTCAGGGGAAATGAATTTGAGTGATGAATAATGTATCACTACTAATTATGGCATGATCTTAAAATATACATATATATATATATATATATATATATATATATATATTTAATTTGTTCAATGAACAACTTGAGGGAATTTACATTGTAATTCCCTGAAAATAATTTAGACTTTATAAATTCCATAAAGATCTGTAAATCTTGGTAGCCTTCACATGTCCTAATATTTATTCTTATAGAACTTTCCCTCTGGTTGCCTTTCATTTTTATATAGCATCACTGTTACCCACTCAACCTTACTTGAAAGATAAAAGCAAAGATATGAAGAAACAAGGGAAAATGACCCACTTCTTGTTCCTGTTATCTGAGAAGTACTTACTATTTGTTATGATTACATTTATTTATTGTGTGCATATCTGTACTCAGATGTACATATCATGCAGCATGTGCTGAGGTCAGAGAATAGCTTACAGAAGTCAGTCCTCTCCACTCATAATGTGACTTCTAAGTATCAAACTCAGGTCCTCAGGCTTGCCAGAAAGCACTGTTATCTACCAAGTAATCTTGCCAGCCAATACCAATTATTTTCTGGAAGGAACCAAATATAGATTTTTATATTGTCTCTACTTTTTCCCACTTAACTAATTTCAATAAGTCTTATTTTGCCAAATAAATTATTTGCTTTTATTCACTGAAAAGATAATAATCAGTTTCTCCCAACATTTTAAAAGCCAGTATATTTTAGATATATTAGCTAGGAGCAGATATCATTGACAGACATTCAAATATGTATGTCATGCCTCAATAATAGCAAATTGGTTAAAAATGATGATCTCAGGATCAAAAGACAAGTCTACTTAATTAGATTAGGAATCTTTGTTATCTGCAACCTTATCTAAAACATTGTTTTTATCTTGCTTATCTCATACTATTTGAGCCTCATATTTTGCCAGGAATATCAGGATTCTTATCCATGTGTACCTAGGAATCAGTGTCTAAAATGTGTGTCACTATTGTGACAGAAAAATAATAGAAATTTCTAGTTTGAACTGGGATCACAGAAATGTAGACTCTATTGACATTTTAATAAGTGTTTTATGCTTATCATTGAAAAGGTTGACTGGTGAGTACACACTTTGTTCCAAGGGTGTACAAATGAAAGTTATATTATACAATTATTGATTTCACAAAAAAAGAATAGTATGTAGATTTCATAAGAAGCTTCCTGCCACTGACTTGTTCATTTCAAAAGTGTACTGTTCATTGATGGGAGAGAATGTTGGTGGAATCATTCCCAATACTTTGATGTTTGCTCAGAATATTTTGAAATAACATTTTCATTATAATGAATCTGGATTTTTTGTTTTTACATTTCTTTGCACGTGTACGTGTTTATGAGGTACATGCACCAAAGATAAACACTAAGTGTTTTCTTCAGTGACTTCTTTATAGTAATGTTTGAAATGACATTTCTCACTATGTGGTGATTTGAATAGTAATGGCCCCCATGGACTCATACATTTGAATGCTTGCCCATAGAGGGTGATATTATTAGGATGTGTGGCCTTATTGAGGTGGGTATAGTCTTGTTGGAGAAAGTGTGTTACTGGTGGGGGCAGGCTTTGAGGTTTCCTATGCCCATGCTACACCCAGTGTGCTATAGAGTCTCCTTTTGCTGAAGATCAAGATGTAGAACTTTCAGCCCCTTCTCTAGCACTGTATCTGCCTGGATGGTGCAATGCTTCCCAGCATGATGATAATAGATTAAACCTCTGAAACAGTAAGCCATCAACAATTTAATGCTTTTTTTAAAAGTAAGTGTTGTCTTGGTCATAATGTCTGTTAACAGCATTAAAACCCTAAGTAAGACACATTGAATATGGAAATCATTGGTTCCATCAGAGGGTTCTCTGGTAAGCCACAGTGATCTTTCTAGGTCTATCTCCCTAACATGCCAGTGCACACAACATCAGTGTTTAAGTGGGTTCTAAAGACAGAAATAGTCTTTCTGTTTATACTGCAAGTACTTTCCTGGCTGAACTGTATTCCTAGCTTTATGATAAACCTTTAAATGCATCAGCTCATTATAATGCATCCGGTTTTGGCACCTGAGTAATTTTTTTGCATGTTTACACATAGAGTCACCCAGCAGTCACACAGTCATCAGTCAATCAGAACTTCTTGGTTCCCGATGCCTAAAATTGATGTGAAAATATTTCCACAAGTTTACTTTAATTTGTGCTGTTTCTTTAATTTGTACCATTTGTGAAGTGATGGTGTTACTCATTTGAGAATGCCTCATAGACTCAAAGGTTCATTTCTTTGCCTTGTTTGGTCCCCAACCAGAGACAGATTTTTTGACATATGTTTGGCACTGAGTGTATTTTTTCCATATGGGATCTTGTATATATGGCTGTGCAATTGGAAAATTGCCCTCTGTAGCCCAGGTGGTATTGTACAGAATGATTTTCTCAGTATTGATTTAAGTAGTTGATGGTTGCACTGGGGAGGGAAAGTCATTCAATCGTATCAAAGAGCTTTCGGTAAGAAGCAATTGGTTAAGCCTCAGCAAAACAACATCTTCAGAAGGCATCTCCTGTAATAACCTTAATGCTAAGCTTTCGTCTGCATTGCAGCACATGCCCTATCATTTAGCAGAACCATTTTGAAAGAAAACAAAGGAGGTTTTACCATCGGTGCTTGCTAAGCATTAAATTCGCTAAGCTGTTTTATTTTCCCCCAGCATCTATTTTGTTTTATATGCTTTTTTGTGAGTTTGGTAGATAGAATAGGACTCAGCTTTCTAGAGACAGCACAGTAGTTTTCAGCTTGAGTCCTACTTGGAGCCAAGTTTAGAACAGTCGCTTGCTTCAGTTTTCCCATAGAATTAAATTTCATATTTTGGAAGCATGCTTCAGCTCTTTAACTTAGAATTGCTTACATCAGGGAGTTTAAAGCTTGATTCATTTGTGATTTATTTAAAGGAAAGTTGGTGAATTTTTATATATAAAAATATTTGACAGCAGTGTGTATATCATAAACCTGCTCTATTGTCCCTCGTTGGGCAGCATACTCACATAATACACTACCCTTGTTGTCTTCTCACCACTCTCTAATGACCTTATCTTGCCTTCTCCACCACTGCACTACCCCAGGTTAACCCAACTTTGCTTAGACCTTGTAACCACTCTTTGTCTCCTCTTTTACTAAAATATATCACAATCATGAAATTCTATGTGCACCTAACTGAATAGCACGTCTCAAGATCTTAGACTTGTGTCTGGCATAAGAAGATAAGTCGGTAAGTGATTTTAAAATAGTGAATATGTTTGTCTATGTGTGAAAAGTAATTAAAAACAAATTCATATGTGTTTACACTATATTTCCACAAAGAAATAACAGTTAAAGTATATTGTGTCTCTTTGAGAATCAACTTAAATTGATGATAAATGCAAAATGAATTATAATATGTTTCTAAAGGAGCACTTTAAAGATGAGGATATTTTCAAACTGTCATCAGAGGAAGATCAGCCAAAGGAGGCATCCAGGTACTCTTGGAGGAGAAAGCCATGCTGTTAGATGTCTTCAGTAGATTTCTGGGTACAATCAGTTACACTGCAAGGTTTAGTAATCTTCAGCATCCTCCAGTTTGTCCTTCCAGTTTGCTTTGTGTGATCTGTTAGTGTACAATACTCATTTCTGTTCTGAACTTTATCTCTGCTCACACCTACACATATTCAAACAAGCATCATACTTTGTATATACACCCTAGAATAATACTTAAACAGTGTGATGCCTAATGATAGGAACATCCCATGTTAGCTCATTTTTCAAAGTTTGAACATTTCTTCAGATCTGTCTATACTTATTTTTATATGGAATGACTTGTAAATTTAATGTAATTCAAATGACCAAGTGTTTATATAAATATGTCACAAGTTTATAAGAAAGAGCAGTTGCTTTGAACACTTTTAAAAATTACTTCTTACTGCAATAACATAGTTTCACAAAGAACTGTGGTTTTGGCCAGCACACATTTTAAATACCTGTGATGAGCAGACTATGCAGAGCATTCATTTACCCTAGATTAGAAACAAGTCTGAGCCTAGAATGAAAGCACATTCAGTTGATTCAATTTATGTTGGCCACTTAGATTTCAAATGAAATAAGTGTGAGTCCTGTAGCTCTATCAGGAAAGGCAATAAAGCTAGACAGGGATAATCTAAAGAAAAGAGGGAGAATCCCTTGCATATACAGTAGAATCCATGGTAGTTCTTCTACCTTGTGCTCTAAGCCTGAGCATCTTTGCATAGATGTTTCCTGAGCAGAGATATGGCCCAGCCATTCAGGCCAGGAAAAAAAGTCTAGGAATGGGAAGAAATACTAAAGACAGAGAGATGACTGGTCTCATGAAAAAGCTGTAGCTTTGGTTCCATTTAGGTCCCAGAACCCAGGTAATAAACAGTAACAATACTATTATGGATAATGAACCCAACTGTATGTTATTGACACGGACATACTGAAACAATAATTTTTGTTAATGAAGATATCCAAACTGAAACAGAACAGGATTGTGAAGAGTCTCCATTTTACAAGAATCAATATTGATACACACAGGAAAAACAAAACAGCAACATGGGACAGAGATAAAGCTTTACAGTGATGTGGTGAAGCAAAAGTAATTGAAGTTCAATATTCAAAAGGGAAAAATGAATGAGCAGATAGTAAAACTTGGGTTTTAGGTAAAACCCTAATCATTTATACTGTAAATATATTTCCCAGACTATAGATATACTGTTACATTGGCAGATGGTATACTGTTACCCAGTAACACAGAATTAGTTTACATTGAAGAAGCAAAAATTCTTCATAAATGCATCTGCCAAACTGCAGCATTTTAGAATGACTTTATCTGAAAAAATTAAAGTTTCAAAGATGAGTTTAGTGAATGAGTATAGGGGGCCTGCTTTCTGAGGCTCTGGCTTTGTCTTCCAGCTCTTCTGTTTTATGATTGTTGGTTTGTTTTGTTTGTTTGTTTTTCTATTGCTTTTTGGAAAAGGCTATATTCTTAGAACTAAAGAAAGGCCAAAAGCATCCTGGGATTATGCAATTTATACACACTTTAAAATTCCTTCAAATAATTGTGGCTTTCTATCTTATATGCTGACACAAGACAATAAGGACAAATAGCCCATCAATTACAACTTGATATTTTTATGCCTAACTGATTTCTTGACATTTGAACAAGCTTTCTTAGTAATTTTGTTTTATGTTTTACAAACTAGAAAACTATATTTCCATAGCATTTGTGCCAATCCCACATATTTGTTTCAATTTATATTTGTTGATGTATTATTATACTAGATTCATCCCTCATCAAATTTTGAATAAACAACATGGATAATCAAGTTTATCTCTATCAGTTAAGAGTACTAATTATTTAAGTAGCATAAAACATTAGTAAATAACTCTGACTATGAAGTTTGTTATTAGAAAGCAAATCATGGATATTGGGGTAATTTATTTGTTAGTAATGAATAACTAAAACAAATGAGAAACAAATTTATAAAATCCTAACTATAGTGCATATTAGAGGGGAATATTTCTTTATACTTCATGCCAAATTATTTTTCTAGAATCTGTAGTTAAATAGGAGATAAACAGGTGTCACAACTTTTACTTAACACATTATTTCATAATTGTGCTCTAAATGTAATATAATTCAAACTGTTTCAGAATGTATTCTGTATGACAAATTAATTGTGCAAATTGATTTAGGGTAGTTCCCTCCTATTGATACTTAGTAAGGGTCATTTGAAGAAATATTTGTGATAATTCTCACATCTTAAAAATGTCCTTAAGTTTGAATTAGATTGTATTTATGACCAACTTTCAAATTAATCTGATGGTTAATAAATTATAATGAAATAATGGTTTTTTCATAGAGGCATTTTGCTAAGTTTCAGATAATATGTTCAGATTCTGAACACAAATTTATGAGTTTGCACCCACAGTCATGACATATAACGATGCAAAACATGTGTTTCCAGCCTCATGGAGACAGAAGTATCAGCCAACAGAAAGATGTACTTAAAATGCACAGCTTATGTTTGACTCTGTGACAACCAAGTGACAAGAACAAATCCAAATGCAATCCTGACTTAGAGTGTCAATTAGGAGAATGGTAGAGGCCCTTCCAACATCATAAATTACTCTGTGAGTGCCAGTAACAACAACTCTCACTACCAGTCATTTTGCATGATGATGCTCTGGAAAATGACAGTTGATGAGGGAGCAGCTTTGTATGTATAAAGCTACCAGGCTGTTCTCTAGACATGTGACAGGACATGATCAGAGGACCTATTACTGTTCTAAAACCTACCTGTGTACAATAGATTACAGACATAAGCCTCAGCTTCACTAGACACTGAAATGATAACAATTATACTCTTGAAATACTAACAAACACATTAGTTACATGCTCAGAGCACATCATAAAAACACACATAGTATGTCTTGATTATCAGTTATATATGTGACTATAATGTATACTTATCATGTTTATTACAAGTTTTATTGATTATTTCAGGTGTACCAGAATGGAGTGTAAGTCTTATATTCTGTTAGCTTTGGAATTTCAGTAAAACATGTACACTTTCGGTTGCTTTTTTTTTTTTTTTTTTGGTAACAAGTGTCCAATGATGCTTTTTTATGATTGGATTTGAATCAGATTTTATGTTACCACTAAAACTCAAATCCTGTAGGATCTTCTCACTACTCAAAGCATTATTCAGTTCTTGGAAACAAACATACTAACAATGGAACATCTTTAACATATTTATATGTCTAAATACATCACTGTACCATCTTTTTCCATTATTGGTTTCTGATGTTCATAGTTCTATATAGCACAAATTAAGGCTTGGTGAGATTTTTATTGTTTTGTATTTTTTGATTCATAAAATTTGGTTACGTAGTCTCTTCAAGCGTTTTGAAAGAAAGAAGAACTCAGAAAAGTTGAGTGACTTCTTTCTGCTATTAAATTGGAATATTTTGAAAAACTCATAAATATCAAAATTCATTAATAGACTTAAATGTCTTGAAAAATATTTAACTCATAATTAAGCACTCTTCTGCTTTTCCTAAACATCTGGTTTGCTGTGATTCAATATCAAGTGCAAAAATAGAAACTGCTATAGATGTGTTGAACACAAATCAATTTAATTAGAGAATTACCTATGGGTTTTGAGGTGCTGGCAAGGGCACTCATAAAGAGACATGTGGACAACCAGACTACACCTGGCTTCTGTATTCCTCCTGTGTTTTCAGTTTTCCTAAAGGAGCTTCCACTGGAGACTCTGGAACAGGTCAGACATCAAGACCAGCACACACACACATGCAATTATAAAGAAACTGTCAGGCAAAACCAAGGGAAGTCTCAGCCCAAGGAGAATCCCCAGTGTCCAAAAAAGCAGCATGTTTTCTCTTGTCTCCATTTTGTAGTGTTTCAGAAAAATAAAAAACGAAATACAAAACAAAACTACAAAACCAAAAACCAACAAAACAAACAAAAATTATCAAACTGTGTGATACTTTGCATTTGACAAGTTAGAAGGGAAAAAAAAGAGTCAAGCTAATTTTCAGTTTATAACCAAATGAAATTATATTTTGTCAAAACATAAAACAACTTCCAAACTCCCTCACACAAGCATCACCATAAAGTTTGCTCCTCTTTTGTTAGATTTATTTTTTTTTTATGTCTATAGGTGTTTTCCCTGCATGCCATGTGTGGAGTCCAGAATGAGGCACTGGATTCCCTTGGAACTGGAGGTAAAGGTGGTTTTGAGCTCCTGTGTCAGTGCAGGGAAATGAACCTGGGTGGTCTGGAATAATAGTCAATACTTTT
>JADRCH010007930.1:973147-985647 GCA_019843965.1 Rhynchomys soricoides
GATTGAGGACAGATTTTAAGTCTCTGATTGCCTGGGAGCTTTTTGGATACTCTTAAGTTAGATCACAAAATGCTCTGAAAACATCCTATCTTAGAGAGTGCACTTCTTGGCTTCACAGCAGTGGTGTTCTAATTTAAAGTCCTTTCCTTTCTTATGACATTCACATCATAGTTAGAGGACCACTTATTCAATGCAGACTCCCATTTGAGAGTTTGGCTGTCACAACCAAGCACATCCTGCTTCCTTGTAATGGATAGAAGGCAAAATGACACTAAATCCTGTGTCTTGGCCCATAGATTTTAGCAACCATATTAACCAATAACTAGATGCGACTGCCCACCCACGACAGCCTCTATTTTTACCGTGTTCTAATTTTGAGACACAGCAGATAATCTTGAATTACTCAAACACAAAACTCTATAAGAGTCTGTTGTTAGATTGCATTGGTGATAACAAAGTGTGCTACAGGGAACACTAAGGTAGTCTGCTTTCCACACAGCTGATAATCCCTAACTCCTACACACTCACACATATTTAAGGAAACACAAGTAAACAAACAAGCCTCTGTTCCTAAAATTCTATTAGTTATTTTAAACGCTTGAGCTGTCTCTTTATACTTTTCTTCAAATTTTCACCCTCTAAACCCTCTTCTCTTAAATAGAGAACATTTAGAGTGATCTCAGATTCACAATACTCTTTGTAAACATCGCTTTCTTAATGCCCTGCCTGTCAACTGCTAAGGACTCTTACTAAATCATTAACTGATGGCTAATCATTCACCAGCTATTTATGGAACCTTATTAAAACCCTTTCCAATCCAAGGAAGACTTAGTTGTGTCATAAAATGGATTATTTAGCTGCTAACAAGGGCACATAAAATGATCTGTTAAATATAACAAAAGGAGACAGCTACAGATACTTGTTGTCTTGGTCAGGGTTTCCATTGCTCTGAAAAGACACCATGACCAAATGAACTCTTTAAAAAAGACATTTAATTGGTGATGGCTTACAATTTCAGAGGTTAGCCCATTATCATCATGGCAGAAAGCATGACAGTATGCAGGCAGATATGTTGCTGGAGGAGCCGTGATTTCAATACTGTGATCTGAAGGCAGCAAGGAGGTTACTGGATGTAATTCTCTCTAGACAGTTGCTTGAACACTTAAGATCTGAAAGCTCTGCCTCCATTGAGACACACTTGCTCTAACTAGGACACATCTACCACAAGGCCACACCTCCTTATAGTGCCATTCTTCTAGGAGCCAAGCATTCAAACACATGAGTTTATGGGAGGCCAGACCTCTTCAAACCTCTTCAAAATATCATATGTAAATAGGTGAGAAGTCTCTGTTGTAGAGAAATTATTCTTTATCTATAAAATAAATAGATGATTTAAAATTAACTTTCAACAAATTATAAGCCAAGTGAATCAAACCTTATATGTATATGCACTCAAGACTTAGAGAAACCTGAACCAGTGACTACATGAACCTAAATGAGAGGTAAGTTAGGAAGTTGTAACAAAACCAGTTCATGATAGAAGGTCCTCTCCTGAACACCTGAGAAAACATATTTTTCCAGTGTCTCTTGTACTGTAATTGCTTCTATAGTAACTGTGTAGTGATATGCACCCAGATCTCATTTTTTGAGGAAGGATTTTGTAGTAGCTCTTGACATTTTATATAGACAGATTCTTTTAAATGGATTTCTACATGGTGGAATCAAGGTTTGGATCTGAAAGTGAAAAAGTAGGGCATGTGCTTACTCTCTGGAATGACTCCTGAGTTTGACTATGTGTGGATATACTATCTGCTGCACACACACCAAAAAAAAAATAATGGTGATTCTGTTTGTTCTTCAGTTCATGTTTTCTTTTGTTCCTGCTCCATCTACCTTATGACCACATTGGAAATAATTTCATACATAATTCAAGCATGACTTTGTATTTGCTCTCAATACGTTTACCAGTGTTATAAGCAGAAACTGACAAAACAGGGAAACATCTAGAAATATGTGGATATGTATCATCTACCTATCTACTATCTGCTTATCTATCTCACTATCTATCTATCATCTATCTTTGTATTTATTCACATAAATAAGTAGCTATGAAAAACAATGTCAGAAAATGTAAAACTGAAATTATTAATTTGACTGTTAGAATAGATTCTATACATTAATTAGTATTAGCCTTAACATACTTCCAAATTTACTGTTTTATATCAATTTTATATCAATTTTACTATTTATATAAATCACCTAACTCCCTTTAACTTCACAAGCATGTATTATGCTAAAATCATGAAATATAATTTCAAAAGATTATTAGAAAGAAAAGAGCCTTACTGGGAATATTAACCAGGGCGTTCTTATAGTCCATAGTATTAAAATTCATTTGTAGTGAGTAAATAGTTAGACAAGCAAGAAAAAGCCATTCAATAGAATTCAAGACCCCACACTCTCAGATTGTGTTGTGTGATATTTTTAACATGTGTGTTTTAGAAGGTGGTAAGGAACTATTACTTTTTTTTTCCACACACAATCATGTGATATCATTCCTTTTCTATGTGAACAGTATGTAGACTAGTTTTGTTCTAAATGAGAAGGCATTCCAGAAGAACAAGTCTCACTGCTATAAAATAACAAAAATTTGGTGTTTCATTTATATCTCATACACATTCTTTTCCACTTACATTCTTGTCCATTGTTTACTTTCATTTTGTATTATTTATATTAATTCTCGAGGCAATAGAATAATGTGCAGCCCAGGTTGGAACTTGTGCTTCTTCTTTCTCAGTCTCTCTGGTGCTGATTCATATAATACACACACACCCCACACACAGACACACACATATACACACAAGCACATGGTTGTATATACATACCTTATAGTCCCAAATGTTTACACTAAGACATTTTGAAGTGAAAATAATTTACATGTCTGAAGGTTGCTGTCACATTTTTGGAATATATTCCCATAAACTTCTCTTGTGTGAATTTCCCAATAGCATCTCAACAAATGTCTCTCACTTGTGATAAGATACCAATAATAAGAAAAAATTATTTGATTAAATTCTAGCTTGGAGGAAAAAAAAATGAGTAACA
This sequence comes from Rhynchomys soricoides, assembly GCA_019843965.1. Lineage (NCBI taxonomy): Eukaryota > Metazoa > Chordata > Mammalia > Rodentia > Muridae > Rhynchomys > Rhynchomys soricoides. The sequence continues at coordinate 976,253 of JADRCH010007930.1, forward strand.
GGGCTTACTTACAGGAACAGGATTTAGGGACTACTTACAAAAACATGAGTAACTCAAGGGCAGCTACATAGCCAAAAGCCTCACCCCAGACCAGGTGATCCACTCACTAAAGCTGTGTCACTGAAAAGCCACCCATTTTTCTAGTAAGACTGTCTCCTCTCCCCAGGCAACCTTTGCTGTTAGCTTCAGAGAAGAAGGACTTTAAAATGTTGTTAATTCCTGATGCTTCTAGACCCATGTAAATTTCATTAGCTTCTGTAGTCTTACAAGCCTCCTTTTCAAAGGGATAGCTTCCATTTGAAAGAAGTAGCCACATAATAAGTTCTTTCTTGCATTTTATAAAGGGCCCAGTTTGCTAGTAAACACAGTTTTAATGGGTTTTCTTCAGGAGTCATCTTGTTGTTGTTTTAAAGGTAAGACAAGTATTAGTGCCTAGTGTCTCCCTGTACAAGTCACTGTGCATGTTTAGATATTTAAGAATTCCTGATTTTTTAAGGTAGAATTCTCTTTTAGCATCTTTTCTAGAGAGTGAACAAAGACATTACCTGAAATGTAGACTTGCTAAATTTGGCATTAATGCACTGTAAAGAGGTCCTTGGAGTGCATAGAGCCACAAACTCACACCTCCAAAAGCTGAGAGAAAGTATTTCAAGTCCCCCTTGCCCTTCAGTCTCTTGTCTTTCCACATTCTATATCTCTGCTCCAGTTTTCAATAAAGTCTGTGAAAATGTAGACACTTGACATTGGCTTTACCCTCTGTCCAAATTCAATGCTTAAAGAAACATGTCTGAGAGTATTCTGAGGAACTTCTCTTTCGGTTGACATTTAAAATCTTCTAGACCCTACACTGTTCTCAGTGAGATCTCTGCCACTGGGACTGAAATCTAATTTGGCTGTCAAAAAAATGTAAAATAAACCTGAAGATAGAGAAAACAGAGATCTTTAACTCTCTAGTTAGCAATAATATTGTCTACAAGTAGCAATCATCCTTTCTCAGGCATATGTAATAGGGCCCTGGAGGGAATCTATGAAATCTTTGAAGAAAATAAATGTCAGTCTTCCAATGGTAGGTTCAAGGTAACATAGGGTATCCTCAGAGAACCAGTAGAGGACAAAGTGATAACATGAATAACAGTGAAAGTAAAGTATCCATTCTTCTAGGAATGATGGAAAAGGTAAAGCCTCTAAAGTGTATGTACATGTGTTTGTGCATGTGCATGTGTATATGCATATGAATATGTATATGTATAATATATATATGCATATACATACATATACATATATTCCTGCAGAACAAGAAATTTGATTGGAATCACCCTCAGTGGGACATTTGGCTCCTTATACTAGAGGTGAAAATCAAAACCAACAATTGGCCGGTGTAGTGCTGATGTGAAGAAATCATGGCAGCACTGCTGGGGAAGCACTGTTGGGGAACAGGGAGGATGCATCACAATGGTCTTAAGAATCAGCACCTGCCCTGCAGTCTTTTGCACCTTCAAAGACTAAAAACTGAACAGTTATCAACTTCAAACTAAAGGGTTATTTTGAGAAAAGTAAATGTTTCTATGGCTTTATGCATGGATAAGTTTTGAATAAGGCCTAACAATAATTGTGACTAACTCCTTAACTCCTTTGATTTTTATGTAGGTATTATAGATGTGTATCTCATTAATTAAAGTCTTATAATTTCTCACCATGATGACAGATTGAAAAATAACATTTAAAACACATTAGAAAGTTATGACAAAAATAACTTTCCATTTAGTGATAATGGGTAAGACATTTTAATATTTTTAAGAAATCTTTAATGCTTTCAGCTTTTTGCTCTCTATAGCCAGAATAGAAAGTTTTAGTAAAAAATGATTATCTAAGTTATCATAATTTTACTGTCTTGAACAGTGATATACTGCTGAGATATTGGTGGCACTTGATTAGTATATGATAAAATGAAAATAATTAAATGATATGGGATTAAATGTTAGAACAAAAGTCCAGTTAAACAGAATATCTCAATAGGTTTATTCTTTGTATAACAGATTTGGTGCAAATATATATATATATATTTTTTCATACACACACATACACACACACACACATATATACATATATACATACATACATACATACACACTCAAATATGGGAAAGAATGTCAATTCCCAATAAAGCTGAATCTTACCATATAACAGCGATGAGAGATATGACACAGATATATTTTCCCAGACACCATAAACAACTAAATGTAATAAAGACTGTGTCTAGGAAGTAAGTTTTAGGGAAGGGTAGATTGCTTCGTGGAGTAATCAGTCTGCATAAAGACAGAATAGCAATGTGTACAGAGACTAGAGTGAGGGCATTGAGAATATAAGAAAGATTTTATGAAGATCGAAATAATCAAAGTATTTCTGAAAGTGCCACCAAAGGTTTAATTACAATGTTTCTAAATATATTCTTAAAGAAAGATAAAGACAGATATGGAAGGGTCTTCTATGCTAGAGGAAGGGGATCTACCTTTGCCCACTCACAGTAGAAACCAGAGAGTGTGTAGACACATTAAGGGCAGGAAATGTGCATTCATTTGTTCATATTACCAAGTCTCAGAATAATATGGGACTTTATCACCACACAGGTGAGCTATGGAGCTTTGTTTATTTTGTGAGACGTTCTGTGTACCCAACCATGGTCTTGAATATCTGAGATCACACACCAGGGCCATCCAGGTGTTTGTTTTAAGCACTTCAATAATAAACTAACAGCTGCAAGTGTTTACTGGGGTGATTAATACTACAAGTGTATCTTAAATAGATCATTTGACAGTAAAGTTGGTAATGAGGATCAAATTGGAAGTTAATAAATATCCCTTGTACAATGTGATAAGATTGAGGCAGCATTATTGCTGAGTGTGTTTGGGACATGTTAAAGGGATACAGAACTGATATTGGGTAACATCTTAGAAAAGGAGGCTTAGGGCTAAATAAACATGTAGAGCAACATAAAAGTTCTTACCTAAGTAAATAAATTATGGGTGGTGTGAGCAACTGAGTAAGTATTGCAAGGAGCGACTTGCAAAGAATGAGTATTCTTTAGACATGAATTGAATAGTATTATGTATCCTAACACAAGGTTTTATTTGTTTATTCTGATTGGGGATGAGAAACTGTTATTTATTTTGTCAGCTTCTGAAAATTTTCTATTTCTATTCAAATCTATCAACAAATAATGGATCACTTGGCTACGTGAGCCCAATCATAACTTGGACTTAGTAGCTCCATGTATTTCTGATATTTCTATCCTTCAAAAAGCAGCAAGATTTTCCGAAAGTTTGTAGACATTTCAAGAGGTCAAGAGATGTGGATTCTAAAATTTTGTAAGATAAAAGTTAGGCAATTCTTCTCAAATATATGGAAGAAATAATTCAGTAGTAAGTGATTATTTGCATTGATTTCTGATAGGTACTCTTGGTTTTACATTCAAGGAAGTGATTTTAGAAGTGCCTTCAACAGACACCCTCTGTTATAAATTTTGCTGTGAACAATGGTGTTGTTTTCAGTAAAGATACAAACCTATAAACAACTTTTGAATTTTCCTGTCAAGAGTCAGAAAGCCTTGTAAAAATTTAAGGAAAGAAAGAAGAAAGGAACAAATGGTTTAATGAAAAGATCAGAATACTGAATCTGGTTCAACAAAAATAGATGTTAAGTACTTTGAACAGAGCAGAGTAACTTCAGACAATGTGGGGATGCATTGCAGGATAGTCAGAAATGCTCAGCAGAGAGCACAGAGAGAGAAGCCACCTGTGTTGGCCTGAAAGCTATTCTCTTTATTGCATAAGGACTTGCTCAGTTCTTTTTCTTTTTCTGTTTTTGGATGGATCAGCATAATATCACATTAAAATCATTAGTCACATTTTATAGAAGCATTTGCGGATAAAACATTGAGAAATTATTCTAATTCATGTAGACATTTATAGCTAAAAACCAAAAAAGTGCTCAGTTACTAAAGAATTGCAGTTTAGAGCCACAGAGCTTACATTTGCATTATAATTTTCAATAAGCGTCGATTTTTGCGTAGGAATAGACTTTCAATCAGTAGCCTTTTTATTTCATTTTCACATATCTGCTTGAGAAAAAGCATAATAAACCAAGACCTTAAAATTCCTATGAATAACAAACCTAAGTTCGCATGCTGGAGGATAGTAATGATCACATCCATGACAACAAAGCAGAGAAGTCTGGATGCAGTAATAAACTTGCTGTAGAAAGCCTGAGCTCGCTGCATTTAGAGAAAACGCCTCCAAGAGGGAGGAGGTTCATTGTTACCACAGCACCAAACTCTGGAAAAAATACACATGATTTGCATTTCTAACTTATAAACTTAAGCTTTTTTTTTTTTTTTAATAGAATGTGTCAGGTTGCTGGTTAGAAGTTGAAAGAACTCTGATCTTAAATTTATCTCCCTACAGCTTTTTCTCTGTTTTCTTTTTCTATGACAGTAGGGCTTTGGTTGTCTTTCTGAGCCCTACTTAAATATCTGATGGACATTAAAGATAATCTCTTTTAGAACAATGCTCTGAGTTCAATGGATTACTAGCTTTAGTATTTCAGAGAGCACACAGACTTCTCAAGACCCATCTATCTACTCATCTGAAGGCTCAATTTCTCTTTGCAAATTAAAACTCTTCTCATTAACATCTTCCTCTAATTGCCATCTGCTTCTGACACCTCATCTAGCGGAATATTGGACCACAGTCATATTTGGGCATATTCATTGAGGAGGAATGAGGATGTTGTGTGTCTAGCAATAATGCTTCCAGGAGTCTGTGTATAGAATTTTCTTGGTTGCTATTTATATATTAAGAGGTGAGAACTTTTTATTCTTTTCAGCAGCCTTCTTCCTCAGTAAATAGATAAAATATAAGCTGAGCCAAGATATTAAATGAATATTTTGCAGAATTTTTTTGTGACCCTATCTTCAAATATCTGTTCATGCACTTCAACTTCTAAATAGATCATTAGACATCAATTTGCATCTTAATGGGGGAAAATGAATAAAACAAAGGACTCAAGATACAGGAGAACTGCTATGCTTAAAACATGATATCAAAACCTCAGAATTAGGGTCAGTTTGTTCTACACGGAGAAATATTATAGTAGACAGTATAGTCCTCTCCAGATGCTGGCCTATACCAGCTTGTGTATCCCGTGGTGACAGATAATGGTGAGTGATAGCAGCAGGCAGGCAGAAGCAGCACCACGTGATACCTACTAAGTGTCACAGCTCTCATGCAAGCCTGGAATACCGGGACCTCTGTTCTACAAGTGTTACAGATCTTGTGTAGGTCAAAGAAGTCAGAATTTCTTAGTGCTTCCAGAAGCTGGCTTTGACTCATTTGGGTAGGCTTAGGTATTGTGATTCCTCAGCCTATGACAGTATTCAATATGCACTCCTGAATCTGGGTTATCTGAGACACTCTGCCTAAAAGCTTGGCAGCTTTCTGGAAATCTTCCAATAACTAGGGCAACTTCTCTTCTATGAGTCTTACAGCCGTGTCTCCTTTTTATTCTCAGCTTTCTATTCTCTACTTCCTGTCTCCTTGCTCCTGTCTTGACTGCTATCTCGAAGTTCAGTTGCTCATCTTCATCTGTCAAGCATCAGGACCCCTTGCCACTCTGGCATCTCAGCTTACTGACTGCTGAGCTGTCACCGTAACCCTCGCTATCACTCTGCTGTCTGATTCTGAGTTAGCAGCTCATCTCAACGCTGCTAAAAGAAGGCAAGAAAAGACCACCCCACAGAAGCCTCTTTTCCCCCTAATGGTGAAAAACCAGGAAAGGAAGCATTTTTAGGTGTCACATTACTGATTCACCAAATGGGCTGAACAACATGCTTATCTAGCCAGTGAAAGGATGTCTGGACCAATCACAGCAAATCTGCTATGCAAATGAATGTCTGAGTTTGTCCCAACCACAGCACTGTCTTTTTAAGATCCCTATGGGCAGTTCTTCTGTGACCCCATTGGGACATCGGTGAGTGTGGCTTTAGGGTTCTCTCGAATATAGTTAATGGAGCTTATGATACTAAAATGCCTTAAACAAACTGTTTTAAACAGCCCTGTCTGAGGCTGTCTTCAGCAGTTGGAGTTGTAATCATTGCGTAGGTTTCCCAAGGTGTTAGTGAAATGTTCGAATTGGCTAGGGCTGGTGGAGGAGCAGTTCTAATGCCTGACTGACATTCTTTGGTTGACAGAAGCCCCGCAATAAGAAACAGTTGACAGCTGCCAAGTAGGGAGTTAAATAGGCCCACCCTTTAACATGTTTTCTCATTTACAGAAACTGAACACCAGAAAGAATGCTTAAAATATCTAAAAGTGATTTTCCTTAACACCTAGAGTGATTTGAAACAAACTTTAGGAAAGTTTAACACTCACAGTGTCCTAGGGAGAGATGAGTATCTGTCACCTGTCTCAATGTGAGTGTCCTACAGGCTCTCAGCAGCAAAATGAAGAATTATGGTGGACTGAACAGGTCTTTAAAAGCTTCCTGACTCTGTGAACTCTAACTTCCATCAATATTTCAGAACACACTATGATAGCACCTTAGCATGAGGACCTTGCATACTTTATACAAATAGAGAATTTTTAATATAACCACCATTTGTTTATGAATGATATGCATATACTATTCCAGATAGATTTAATAGAGCCCACTGACTCAGTATTTTTATGTTAGGTTAAAATGTGTCTTAAAGCTTAAAAGTAAAAATTTGGCCCTGCTTGGCTCAAATGTTCCAATACTTGGTTCCTAGTTGATTGAACTGTTTGGGAAAGATTAGGAGGCATGACCTTGTTAGTGAAAGTATGTCTCTGGGTTGCATGGTCAGTATAGGAAAGCTGCAGATGTTCCAGCAACTAGAAGCCAGTCCTGAACTTCCGGGTCTTGCAGGTTTCCTTCCAGTCTCCCAGATTCACAAAACACAACCACCTCACATAGCTACAGTATTCCATACTCCTCCCTTCCAATTGTCATTTGTGGCATGGCTATGCTCTGATTCCAAGAGTCCCCCAACAAATTTTCTGTCGTGGGTCATGGAATGGTTCATCCACGTTGACTGAATTTTAACTTCTTTACTAATTAAAACCCTTTCATTAGTCTTCAATTATATATGTTGTCACTATGTTATTAAAAATCATTGTTTTATGGTAAGCAAAATGGTCTACTTCTTTCTCCAGTTCCTAGGTGATGCATATATGCGTGTTCATTCTGCCTCAATCCTAGGAATAGTTTGTGGCATTTCTGTATAGTATTGCAGGTATTTTCCTGCTGCTGTTTTTCCTCTGTAGCCAATTTATAAGTACCTGTCCATTGTATGAGTTCATGGACATACAGACACACAGACACACAGAACACAGACACTCAGACACACACAAACACATACGCACACACACACACAGACAGAGAGAGAGAGAGAGAGATCCTATACACATAGCAAGCATGAAATACATGACATCATGGCATACAATGGATGAGATAATATTGATTAGATGTGGGACAAACAATAGCCCCCAGGACTATAACTGCTTTTACTTAGGAAGTAAGCTGTTTGGCCTAATTTCTGCTCAATTTCTCTAGAAAAGCCTCACTTGAGTAGGATCTCATCAACTGCAGAGGAGCTAGGCTGGTATTGTGAAAAAAAAAATATTACTTTAAATATAAATATTTTATTTTTAAATAAATATACCTTTATTGCTTAGGTTTTAAATTTTCCTTAACACATTCACGTTGTTCAATTCTATTTGATGTACTATTTAAAGGAGCCACCTTTTTTGTAGGCTGGCCTGACTATCCAGTTCTCCCAAAGTCTAGACCACCAACCAAGGAGTGTACCTGGGGGGACCTATGGCTACAGATACATATGTAGCAGAGGTGACCTGGCTGGACAGCAACAGGAGGGGAGGCCCTTGGTCCTGGGGAAGACAGATGACCCAGATTAGGGGGATGCTGGAGCAGTGGGGCAAGAGAGTGTGAGTGAATGGGGGAGCACTCTCATACAAAAGAGAGGGAGGAGGGCAGATGTGGGTTGGGGAGTTAGTGAAGGAGTAACCAGCAAGTGGGATGTCATGGGATGGAGGATTGGTGGAAGGGGTAACTGGGAAGTGGGATATCATTTGAGATGTAAACGAGTGGAATGATTAAAAAAGAAAAAAAAAGCTCAAGTTTGGTCTCTGGCCAAACTTCATAGGTGACAAATTTGTGAGCAGCAAATTTAGCAACAAAAGCACAACCTAGAGGAGATATTACTGCTATATCTATCTTTGGTTTGAACGCTCAGTAATTATACTGGCTCTAGATATGAAAACCAGAAAAAAATAAGGGATGATCTCAAAATAAAAAGCAGAATAGTGTGGAAACCAAGGAGTTACTTACTGAAGACAAATATTTGATAATAGAAAGTTTATGTGTAAAGTCATATTTAAACTGTTTAAATTATTACTGATCATAGCTAAAGCTTCAATAGTCAGGAAGTATGATTATTTAAGGGGAGAAAGCCATGTGTAAATGAGAACCCTTGCTTGTAAGGTAACAAGAAGATGAGACATTAAAGCAAGTCCACAAAGCATGATACAAAATATCCTCAAGATTAAATAGACTTGAAACACTAGAATGCACCAAGTGATTGAGATAATTAAATTGGAGCAATTGAGATGTAAAGACAAAGGTGAAAGCTCTTCCTGAGGGCAGTGTAGCAAGCATTCACTCTCATAGTCAAAGATGCATAGCCGGCTCAGTTTTCAGAGAGAAGGAGCTGGATGCCAAGCCTTCACCCACTGCTGCCTAGCAACCATTCTTCTGGGCAGGGCAGTGCACAAGCTAATCTCCTTGGTAAGCATTTGTAGCTATTAATTTAATTATCAGAGGCAGTGTAGCATGGTCCATTCCCATGCAATAGCAAAATATTAATGAGGATTTTGAAATTCTAATCTTGAATACACATGCAGGAAGCTATTCCCTAGTTACATAGTAAACTTGAGAAATATATACTTGTGTGTGTGTGTGTGTGTGTGTGTGTGTAAATTTTTAAGTAATTTTAAATAATAGAGAAAACATCCTTTGTAATCCGATTCGATGTAATTTCTTGAAGACATTATAACTAAGAATTTTCTCTCTAATCCTATTGCTTGAGAATTCATTGCCTAAATTTTCTATTGGAGGTGGCATGGAGGTTTATGACTCCAAAACACTATAAATCCCAATACTCCCTCAATATCGCCATTTTAATTGTGCTTTTTCTTAGAAGGTCCGTGGACTTGTCAAAATAACTGTCTTCAAGGCAAATTGTGTCTGATACCGTTCAAAGGCTATTAATGCTCTTCTTGTTAGATGGCATGAAGGGTGAGTGT